>JAFBJR010000129.1:6556031-6653780 GCA_016785285.1 Brachirus orientalis
CACGCAGATAAAATTATGTTATTTATTATGAAAGATGTACCGAAAACATACACAGGAATACCCAGATCCAAGGTGAGAAGTCCTGCTGCTCGACTATACTAACCCTTCTTTGTTTATTTTCACCTATACTTATATATTGTGTTCCACAATGTGTGTAATTTATATTGCATTGTTTGCAACTATATGATGAGTTTGTTCCTCATGTACTTTTCACAAACACTTGATAAACTAACGTTTATGGTTTATGGAGTGTACTCTGTTTGCTTTTTGTATGATTTGACCTGATCTATGGTAACCTGATGATGACATGTCATGCAAACATGGTACTTTTTAAACGAACAAATGTACTGTAAATGCCAGGTTTAGTTGATTTTTCTGAGGGTATAGAAAATATATGGAATAAATAAAATACACAAAAATTCAATAAATACATATGGCTTGTATGCAGTGATGACTTACCCACTCATTGATGTCTACTGACATCCCTAGCCAATAAAACCTCAATAAGATAGCTTGTCTTGTTTTTCCTGGCCATGGTGTGTCTTGGTAAGGCTGGCATGAAAATCAACAAAGATTTTATGTGCATCAACAGCCCACCAGTCCACTTTAATTTTTATTGTTCCATCAGTCCCTTTGTGGTGTCGGTAGTAGAGCTCACCTTCTATGGAGAAGCAAAAAACAATATTCATGAATGTGATAATCATCATAATTGGACGAGTACTTGCTCAAAATTTTGTCATTCGGTGTTTAATCTGTTACACTTACAAAATGGTTTTGATGTTGTTCAACTTACCTTCAATGTCGTACACTCCAGCCTTTCAATGAAATAAACGTGTGTCTCTCTTTGTAAAGTTGCTGGATATTTTGTTTGTTTGTTTTATACTAGACTATTTGATCATATTTTTTATTATTGGATTGTCTTATCTTAGCAAAATCAAGCAATTAAATCAAATGATTCATTGACTAATTAGACTCAATCACTGACCTTGACTAATTTGTCTGATTAATGATGTGACCTGTCCATACACCGACACCTGAAAAGATTAATGAAAAAGCAGTATGAAATAATGTCTATTGCCTTAAATATTCAGGTGAGAGAGAAGACTTGTCCACTTGTCCAAATTCACAAATGTTATAAACCACAGTCACGACATGTGAATGGTCTGGTTGGAAATTACATTAAAAGGGTTCCATTCCATTTAAAGAGCCAAGACCCTGTTATTATTCAAGGTAAGGGTAAAAGAAAAGTGTTATGTTACCACTATGTACATATGTCCTGTGTTTTCTGGTTGTATTTTAATAAAGATATTGAAAAATAGTTATATATGGCCATTATAGCACTGCTGAAAAAACAAATCTTTGCACAGTATTATATATATTTCAGGTATTTATGGAATGCTTAGACAAATGTGTTGGAAGATTTTAGTAAAATACAACTTGTACTGTCTTAATTACAATGTAAATGCCATTACAGAGTCAGAAACACAGAAAACACAAATGTGTTTTTTCTCCAACATGCCAAAGATTTGTGGGAAAAAAGTCCACTTTACACAGACGTATACCATACCAGATAACCATAATATTTTTGACAATATGTATTGCTAATGCTGACTCTTCATAAGCACAGTGTAAAAAAATAAGATCTAAACATAATAGTAAAATGTGTTTACAGACATGCACCTTCCTCATTTTTATTCATCACTTCCAAAACACTTTAATGTGAACAGTGCGCCCCCTTGTGACAAAATTGTACCCCCCTGGACTAATAAACTAAACTAAAATTTAGTTCTTATATATACATAAACATTTAAATTAAGCCAAATATTTTTAATTTTACTTTTTAAAATGTAAACACTAATTTAATGAAATACAAGTTGGACAACGAGTGCTGCTTTGATGCCATTTCATGGCAATTATTATAATCACACAAACTGAGTGATCCCTGCCTTGGAAAGAATTTTACCCCTGCCAATGTATGAAATCATTTTCATTGCTTATTTTGTATAATTTTCTGCAACTGTTTTCTCTACAAGAAAAAACAAAGAGTGTCTTGTAAAGCAAAAGTGCAAAATCAAAGAGACAATTTGCTTTTTTAAGCTTAGGAAATATAGATTGCACTATGAAATTAGTAAAGTAATTATAAGTAGATAGTGGTATTCATTGAATTTGCTTTCTTGTAATGTGCGTTTGTATGGTTTTTTTGTCACCCTCTGGTGACAATATAGCATTACTGAACGAGTTCCAGTGACTAGTCTGTTGTTACATGTGCTCTGGATGATTCTGCAGACAGGTGATGAACTCTTTCACCTCTTTGCCCTCAAAGCAGATATGGTAGACAGCTGCAAACAAAGGAAACCTGAAGGAGAGAACACATATTCAGTCTGTGTTTGAATTAACTCTTTCATATTGGTGCAATATTAGACTGCCGTGTTGCATAATCACTTGGTCTGTACTGCGCAGCCACACAAGGTGTTTTCATTTCTGGCTGATTAAACCTCTGCTCAAACTGTGTTAAGTGTGAGCAAAGCAAAGCTGGGAGTCTTGTGTTCTCACAATGGTCTGCACAGCATTCAGAACAAATGAATTCAGCTGCTTTTTCAGCCCAAACTGTAAATAAAATATTGGGTGTTTTATAGCAGCTGGTGTCCAAAATGTTACATGTCTTCTTCTCTTAACGTCTCCAAGAGTGAGAGTATATCAGTGAATGTTTTCCAATCTGTTATGAGCTGAGCTCTGCTCGGACACCACTTGTGAGGACTACCACAGAAGTGCACTGTAATGAATCTAAAATAGACAGTAAAACTTTCAAGTCTTCATTGAGGGACCATAAATTTGACCATAAAACTGAGGGAAAGAATATTATTTAGGCCTATTCATACAGAACCAACGTCTATATCCACTTTATTATGTACAAAGAGACAATCTACTGGCATGTAAGTATATGAATAAGGATACTTTTATGATGTGTGTTGTATGGTCTGCATTTGCTCACATATGTGATAAAGAAGGATCATGTAGGCCAGTAATCCTAATCTTTAATAATGACCTTAGTAATAAATACAATTTGTGTCTGTAAATGACATTATAACTGCACTGTTGTGTAAAGAGAATGTTAAATTAATCTTAGTGTTTTTGATGATTTTATTACTTTATATCTAAACAAATACACTGTATTTCTGCAGAGAAGTGGACTCACTCATTGACCATGCCCCTCTTTTGCAGGATCTTATAGACCTCAGCTGATGCCTGTGGACCCTGCAGCTTCTGACCATTGAGCATCTCTGCCTCCAGTTCAGCAATGGACTGAAGACGTAAACATACAGAAATGACTTTCGTACCTGTTGTTCATTGACTTTATTTGCTTATTTGTTGTTGTTCCTAAACCCACACGTCATTCATTTGGTTTTATTTCAAGGCCATCTTAGACCTTTAACCTGACGCTAACAAGTTTGCATTGACACCAAAAATAAAACTATCACCTTTATTTTTAATAAAATAAAATGTACAATAATTAATGAAAGATTATACAATTTATTTTGTTATTTAAATGTGTCTAACCATAGCTTATGTTAACATTATGTCCACACTCTTCAATGGGACATTTTAATCAACATAATGACAAAGAATACTCTGCATCACATACTTAGTCTGATTATTGTTCATTCAAAGTGTGCTCTTAAATAGTGTTTATATGGCAGTATCTTATTCAGACTATTGTCCTATAAAGTCACTATAATGTTCACATAAAGTCACTGAATCGTCCTCTCACCTTGGATGTTCTGACAAAAGCCTCTGCAACTTTACGGTTACGTCCACCATAGCAAGTGGTGATGAGATCGGCCACACCGCAGCTTTCCAGGAAGGTGGAGGAGCTCACTTTGTTCTTGCAGAAAATTTTTGCAAAGGCGACCATTTCCATCAGACCGAGCCTGATCACCGCCGCTTTGGTGTTGTCACCAAAACCAAGGCCATCGCAGAATCCAGCACCCACTGCCACAATATTCTGACAGGACATGAATTAAACACACAACAATTTTGCATCTTACTGTTTTTAACTAATTTTTCAATGCATGACTGCCCCTACCTTCAATGCTCCACACAGCTCGACCGTGTCACTCTCTGTCACGACAGTGATGCGAAAGTTTGGAGTCTGGAGCAGCTCTTTGAAGATATAGCCATTTGCCTCATTTTTTGCACCTACATGTCAAAAAGGATACAATGCTGCAGCAACAGATATGTAACACTTTGTCTCTTTGTCATTGCTTGGTCCCTCTACAAAGTTTGTGCAGAAGATTGATAAAAAAAATAAAAGTGACTAACCAACTGTGGTTTCACAAAACTTCTCATCTGCCACCTCACTGGCAATGTTGGCTCCCATCAGAACGCTGATATCAATCTCCAGTTTTTCTCGGATGATGTCTGAGATGAGTTTTAGTCCATTGGGTCCTTCATCAACACCCTGGAAGACGATAACCAGTGATCGAGACAGAGGGAGTGTCTTTCCCTAACCATAAAATCTGCCATGGACTAAACATTGTCTTGACTTGAGATACAGTACAGTAGGTGTCACAGATTTTATCTGTGTTGCTCACCTACAACATCTTGTAATGCTGTGGCCACAAAAATCATGAATTAAAGTCAGGTGACTTTCCTTTGAAAGGACAGATTGTGACAAGGGGAAGTCTTACTTTGATGAGTGATATCCCAATGGCTCCTTCTGTGATGTGAGACTTCATCTGGTCACAGAGTTTGCCAATGAACTGGTGTGGGATGACAAAGACGAGAATCTTCGCTCCTTTGACGGCTTCTGTGATGTCTGGGACAGCAATCTAATGAGGTGTCAACACAGGACATGTCCACAAAAAGGCCTGGCTGCAAATAAAAGGTTATGTGGCTGCATTCTGGGGTCTTAATAGATTCTATTCTGATAACAATGATCTCTCAGCAGTTTCTGTCATTGATTTCCCTTTAAATTGTTATTACATTTAAATTTAGACAACTCTTTTTAAATTTGCAATACTGTATTTTTTTATCAATTACTGATGTTATTAATAATGCTTTTTGAGCACTTTTAGAAAAAAAACTGACATAGACATAAATAACAACAACAACATAGAGAAATACATCTCTAGTTTAGAGCAAGGTAGAAATAGAAATATCTACCTAAAATTATCTGATAATGTTTGACATGTTTCAGGAATAAATCTTTATTACAATGATTATCTTTAACAATTTCTCTTTATTAAGCATTGTGTCTATTCCGCTACTTTGATTTTTCCTACCATTACGTTTCTTTACTTGTGCAGCTGAAAATACATTTATGGTGCATGCAAGAGCCAGATAGAACTGACAAAACACAGGACATGACATGACTAGTCTTGTTGTGCAAACAAAACATGTTTCCAAACGATGAACTGAAAGAACTTTTTTTTTTAACTTAAGAGATGTGTTGGCTGCTTTTCCACTCTCACTACATTGGAGCACTCACCACATTCTTGGGCAGCTTGTGACCTGGTAGATATTTGACATTTTCATGTTCTGTATTGATGATCTCTGTGAGCTTCCTGCCATTGATCACCTCTTCATACACCCACATGTTGACCTTTGGGTCGAAGCGGTTGGACGCTTTGACATTGTGCCCAATGATTTTGGCAATGGAGGAGCCCCTGGAGAGAGCAAAAGCCATGGTCAGGGAGTAAGTGCAGAAGTTGTGAATGACTCACTAAACACAAATGCCATCAAGAAAGTTTAGTTGGATTTTATTTGTACTACTTTAGGGTAACAAAAGATTTATAGAATGTTGTGCAGGAATTACAAAATCAAGAACCAAATGTGCAGTCTATAGCCTTCATACAAGAGATACAGACCCCATGATTAATGGGTAAATTCAGCTCTTCTTGAAGACATTAAACATTCTTGTCATTTAATAAAGATGCCAGGTTTGTTTAAGGTGTAAGGTTATCTACTTTTTGTGACAAACTACCCTAAGGCATTGCAAAATGAAGAATTAGACTATGCTTTGAACCTGATTTATGCATCTTTTGCTCATTTACAAGGAGATTAGGTATATAAAATACCACCGAAAATACCACAGGATGTTACCAGTTGCCAGATCCAACGATGCAGACTTTCTTGCCAGTCATTTTCAAAGTGCGGAGTTCTGCAGCTCGACAATACTTAGTGTTCTATTCTACAGTCTTTTCTCCCCCTCAAACAATAACTTCCTCATACGCCCTGCAAACTGCCTCTGGCTTCACTCCTCCCCTCAGTCGCGACACAGACACACCTTATCTACGTATTTATTTATTTATTCACAAAAATTGAAATAGCATAAAAGCTATGTATCACAGAGGATTTTGACATGAATGTAACACACCTTTTCATCCAAATCGTCTGTGATTCTCTATCTGGCAAAGTACAAAAAGAAAAAATGTATAGTTTTTAATGTTTTAAAAATATAATGATTGTTTTTTTGTTTTGTTTTTTTTTGTTTGTTTTTTTTTTAATGGACATCTAGGACGCAGCCGTTTTGCTTTTATTGCGGGGCCTCCCACCGTTGTCAAACCGAACAGTTATTCGGTAAGACTTCCGGTCAAGAGGTTTTTCCAAAACAAGGCTCAAATTCACAGTTTCCCTTAGATAGCATAGCATAATGCGTAAAATTAAAAGTAAAAGCAAGATATTTGTTTTTCTATTAAAAATGTATTTTATTTAAGGTTTTGAACAATATATTTAGTTTGAAACTAATACATAACTTCAGATAAAGTGTCGTGTTTAGCGTGTACAAACTAACAAAAAAAATATATAACACATTTAAGTTACTAATTTCTATACTTTATTTTTAATCGAACACGGAAGTGAGTTTTGTGAGCGAGTCACGTGACTGTGTTCCTGCCAAAGCTCAAGCTGTATATATATATCAGGCGAGCTAACCCCGGACAAGCTAACTAGATAGTCGCTGTAGTACTGTTTAACATGTTTTATCGCCTATTATTAACATAGCCAGTGAACGGCTCGGCGACTGAGGGGGGTGTGGCGCGTTCCGATGAAAAATGAATCGACATTTTCTAACTCTTTTGTGAGGAGTCTGTGTAACAATTGAATAATATCTGTGGTGACTTAGCTTTGTTTAGCTAGCTTATCCTAGCGTTGGCAAGTCAAGAGTGTAGCGTCGAACCTTAAAGGAGAGTTTCGTTGCTAGTCACTATGCAAACGGAAACTACAGCAATAAGAATATCGGAAAATGAAGGCAAGCTGGATGTATTCCCTCAGAATAAGACCCCAAGCTCGGGGAGAGCAAGTGCCAAAAGCTGGCAGTACAGGTGGGTTTATGTATTCTGCTAACGCCCTAATATTTAAGCTAATTTGCACAGTAAAGTCGTATTGTGTACATGTATATAGTGACTCACAAAATGTGACATAAATGTGTATTTTTTTTTGTTGTTGTTGTATGTGGTCTGTGTGCTGCTTCAGGTTTAAATCAGCTTTCTAATCAGATTAGTTATATTCAGTTCATGTTCATGTTGCCCTTTGAGCACTTCGGTCTCTCACAAGGCAAAGAACTATGATTGAGAACTATTTTGTATTTCTTCTGCAGTGACCACATGGAGAATATTGATGGTTACTTAATGAAATACACCAACTTGGTGACAGGGTGGCAGTACAGGTGAGTTTCAGGTCCTATGAGTTTAAGTTTTATGTCTAATATGACATAAAATGTATCAACAAGTAAGAAAAGAATTTTATTTTCAGAATTTGCCAGCTAAAGTTCATCATTGTGATTTGAAAGTAATGCCACGTTGGTACTGATACAGTGGTCAGTCAGATGATGTCACATTGGCTGTTGTCTTCAGGTTCTTTGTGTTAAACAATGAGGCGGGCTTGTTGGAGTACTTTGTCAATGAGCAGTCACGGCCCCAGAAGCCCCGTGGCATGCTGCCACTCGCAGGTGCTGTCATCTCCCCTAGCGATGAAGACTCGCACACCTTCACTGTCAATGCCATCAGTGGGGAGCAGTACAAGCTCAGGGGTGAGTACTCAACTTCTTTATATGTAAGACTTTTTTAAAGCAAGATTGTATGTTCCTTCTTGTGTTTTCATGACCACCTAGTTGTTGTCTCTGGACTGCTTTTTAGAATCCAGGCATACTCTCATCACCATCCATCAGGTTCATAGAGTATTGATCTGAATGTTTTCCATTATCTGCTGCCAGTGAAGCACAAAGGAAGTGAGGCTGCTGACTAAGATCATTGTAGAGTAATTATAATCATGTGTGTCCCTCAGCCACTGATGCCAAAGAGAGACAGCACTGGGTGAGCAGACTGCAGATCTGCACACAACATCACACAGAGGCCATGGGGAAGGTAATATTGTAGTATATTTGTTTTGTGTACACATACAGTATATGTTTATTGATAGAGCTACGTGTATTTGCAAGGACCCTCAGACACACATACAGTTTACTCATGACCAATGACTTCTTTGCATTGCCATGTTTTCGACATGATGAATTTTGTTGAGCCAAATAAAAATGATGAGTCAGAGTGGATCTGAGTGGACAGTTTTTAGCTTCCTGCTTTCCTTCCCTACAGCAATGTAGGAACTGAACAAAAATCTGCTCATGAGGGTTATGTAAAGGTTTTACTTTGTTTGTGAGTACTTTAGTTACTAGTATTGATCTGGATATTGATCTAAACACTACTACACTGCCCACAACCTTAGTTAATGGTGAGGAGATACTATCCTAGGACTTGTTTTTAGCTGTGGTTTTAAATGGTATACAGCTAAACTGCTTATATTTTTTTAAATAAGAAAATATTTATAGAGTAACTGTATTGGTCATGATGGCCCTAATTTAACCCTGTACATGGTTGTAGTTAGGTCTTTTGAGACCACCAAGGTAGAGCTAAACCATGAGTATATTCTAATTAAATATAATTAATATTTTAAATGCTGTCCCACATTGTTCAGAGTAATCCCCCACCCAAGTCTCGGAGCTACTCTATGGCATCTCAGGGCAGCGGCAGCTCACCAATGTCCCTTCGCCGACCTAGCCAAAACCCAACTTCCTTATTTAGCTGGTCGCAGGTCCACAAAGGCTCATCGCTCTACTCAAGCAAGAGGTCCCTGCTGCCAGATCATCTCATGGATGCCAGAGAGGTACTGCAAACCAGAGATGCACTGCAAGATTTTGATTAGCAAGAAAAAACTCCGGCTAGCCCTCAAATCACAGCAATTTTCTTCATTAATGTTTAAAATTAAGTGCAGTGTATCTTTGTCAAAATAAAAATTTTGATATCTTTAAATGGTTATTTTTATTTTATTTGTTATTTTTTTTGAAAGCTGGGAACAGTACGTTTCTCCTAGACTTCAAGTTGAAAAGGCAAAATATTTAGGAATTGATTGATATTTGCTTTGTGCTCTCCATTCACTTTGGGTGATTGTCCACAAGAGGGTGCTGTTGGCTTTAACATCAGCAAATTTCAACAACACATTTGGGATTCAGCAATTCCTTGAATTTAAGGCTACTGTAGGATTAAGTGTTAGTTATTCTTTTGTTGCCTTAAGATATGTATGTAAAATACATAGTTGAAAGCTCAAATTAAGTGAGGCCAAATCCACAAATCTGCAAAGAGATGTGGCACCTCTGACACCTTTTTTTTTATTTTTTTTTTTTTTATTTTTTTTTTTAACCATCTTGATGATCCTCCAGATGATGAGCCAGGCCCAGGGTCAACACAAAGACCTGATCCAAAGTATTGAAGGCTTGCCTGCAGCCCCCGACCTCTCCCCTTTAGACCAGGACCTGCTGATGCTCAAGGCCACTTCCATGGCAACCATGAACTGCCTCAACGAGTGCCTGCACATCCTACACCTGCAGCAGGTGGCTAGGCAGAGAGGCTCCCTGGGAGGTCAGTGGAGGGTTATTTGTGTATGATGGTTGTTGTACAAATTAGTCAAGTAAAAGCAACAATGTAAAAGATTCTAATTAAGAACTCTGACATTTCTTTGTTATCTAAATAAAATGCTTCTCGGGCAGTCCCTATGACTAATGCAACTAATCTAGAAGACTGGTTTGCGTTGGCTGCACAGTGGAATTATTTTGCATTATTGATAAGGAACTGTACCTATTCTTACTCGAAGGTAATTAGATCTTAGAAGGTTGAAATATACATCAGCAACATTTTGAGGAGAGGTCGCAGCTTGGATAGGACTGTTTTTCGCAGCAGCCATTTTACTTGTCACTGTAGAAAAGGCTTTAAAATAACATTAAAATGGTTCTTTAAAACTCCGGTGAAAAATTTCATGATGTGCTTTACCTGCTCAAACAGGTCAGAGTAGAGTGTCCTCTATTACAAAGGCATTTACAGCTTCACATTTAGAGACTTGACCAGGTCTGTTAGAGCCAAAGCCAAGTGTCCGACCTGCTGATATCTTGAAAACTCTCAGCAATCTATTCGGGACGATTTTTAAAATGGGGCAAAATGTCTGCGTAACGCCCCACTTTTTTACAACAGATCTCATTACTTGATGTATATTTCATTAGGCCAGGCTCATCTCAAGCAGCCAATCAGATGAAGGTGCCCAACAACACACAAGGTGAATTTGAATGAGGTCTGCCCGCCTCTAAACACATAAAAAAAAAAAGAAAAGGTCATAGTGAGATGCTAAAGCCAATCAGAAGATGAGGATGTTTCCTGTCGGTGGAGCCTATCTTCACACACTGTTGGTTGGTCAGGTCGGGTTACACTCCCTTGGTTCAGCGCAGTTGTCTGAATCCATCTGTCCAGTCAGCAGCCTAGCAGTTGTGGTGTGTTGTGGGGTAAATGGTAGACTGAGTGTATTACTACCTATTTGTGTGTCGGAGGGTCTCGGGAGGCGGGGGGTCAATGGTGGTACCATGAACACCACTGAACCAGCCACTGTGTGCTCCCTGTCCACTGCAGGACCCACCATCGAGTGGCTAGAGCCTAAGCTGCCTGACATCCTGAAGAATGGCAGCAGCTCAATGGGCAGCTTCCCTGCAGGAGAGGGCCCGCTGGAGGGGAGCCGTCTGGAGCTCAGCAGCCCGGAGTCCTGCACTTTCTCTGGGGTAAGACCAAAGAAATGATTCCCTCCCTGCCAGGAAACAACCTAAGTCTGTGCCAGAGAAAGTTCTTAAAAATCTGTTGGTTGTCAGGAATTTTAATTTTTAAATGATTCTAGTTTTTATTTTTCAAATATTATTTTTCTACAAACCAAAAATATTACAATTCTTTTTTTGTTTTTTTATGTAAGCCATAATGCATTCATTCACTACATGTACAGTCACTAACTTTCAACCTCTGTGGTGCAATTTACTGATTAAATCTCAGTCCCCTACCTTCATTCTCTAAAGGAGCAGGAAGACATAGATGTGGAGGATGAGACAGAGGATGCTTTTACAGACAAGGAGGATGACCTGGGGGCTGTGGAGGAGGAGCGCAGCGTCATCCTACACTTGCTGTCGCAGCTGAAGCTTGGCATGGACCTCACACGAGTAGGTCAAGTTCCATGTACTGTTGGGCATCATCTTTGTGAAAAGTTTTGAACTTTAAGCTTGGAACTTGGAACTAATGCTTAAAATGAGTAGGATCCTTTAAAGTGTAAAAGTAACATTCACAGAGTTTTCCTACTTTTTAAAGTAATTTTAAATGATAAAATTGCTGCGGAATATTTGAAAAATGCATTGTCACATGCTTTGAACCATTTTTTAGAGTCATGATCGAATATACATTTTGTCTGTAATACAATATATGTGGCTGGTTAAGCATTTGAACTTAAATTTAAATTTTTGTTTTAACTTTATAGCATGCAGGGAGAGCTGAATGGGGAAACCCTGTTTTTGGAGTAGCTGTACTACTCATCTACTTCTAAATTTATTCTTAGGATTAACATTTGAAAAAAAATCAAAAAATCAAAAAAAAAAAATCAAAATCAAAACATTTAACCAACTGTACCCAAGATTAGCAGTCACGGTGAATCAGTGCTCATCTTCAGTGACATTATAGGCTTAAGTACATTCTTGATGATTAATTACTAAACCTAGAGTTAAGCCCTGGATAGACATTCTATCTTCTAGTGTCAGTTTGTTCTAGTATTTGGATCTTGTCTTCTTGGGTTTCTGATTTATCACAGTTATCTGGTGGAATCATTGGCATAGCTAAGATGGGGACGTTGTAGAAGGAAACCAAAGTCATGGTCAGGTTGATTTACTTTTGGTAGATAGTGTGATAATGGTGAAAATGGAGGAGCAGATTAATCATTTATTTGCACATTCACAGGTGGTCCTCCCCACCTTCATCTTAGAGAAACGCTCTCTGCTTGAGATGTATGCCGACTTCATGTCACACCCTGACCTTTTTGTGACCATCACTGATGGCAGCAGCCCGGAGGATCGCATGGTCCGGTTTGTTGAGTACTACCTCACCTCTTTCCATGAAGGCCGCAAGGGTGCAATTGCCAAGAAGCCCTACAACCCCATCATTGGTGAAACGTTCCACTGCTCTTGGAAGGTACCTAAATCTCCAGATGCATCCACGGAGCCTTCACAGGGAAGCTCTGAGCCGGCTGCCACTCAAGATCCTTACCTAGTGCGCTTTGTGGCAGAGCAGGTGTCGCATCACCCGCCTGTGTCTGGGTTTTATGCAGAATGCCAGGAGAGAAGAATGTGTGTAAACACACATGTGTGGACCAAGAGCAAGTTCATGGGGATGTCCATTGGGGTATCCATGATAGGTGAAGGTGCGTTATCAACAAAGCTGTTGTTATACTCCTCTGCTTTAACAGCACAGCTGAAAATGTTATGAGCTGGTTAATTTAAGTAGAAATCCAAAACTACAATGTAATAAAGATGTTAATAAGGAATGCAACGATGCTGTCATTGTACAAATAGCTCTTAATATTTTATCTTACATTTTTTTCCAGGTTGTCTGTATTTGCTGGAACATGATGAAGAGTACACCTTCACGCTGCCTTGTGCATATGCCCGCTCCATCCTCACTGTTCCCTGGGTGGAACTGGGCGGCAAAGTCAACATCAGCTGTGCCAAGTCAGGCTACTCAGCAGTCATCACTTTCCAGACTAAACCATTTTATGGTGGTAAACTGCATAAGTAAGTCAGTCTGCTGATATCAGTGCGTGGGTCTGTCAGTGTGTCTAAATTTTAACTTAAACGCAGAGTGAAATCAGTGTGCTTTTACTCATTCAAAGTTTCTCTTCCAATGTAGGGTCACAGCAGAGGTGAAGCACAACACTACCAATGCGGTGGTGTGTCGTGTGCAAGGAGAGTGGAACGGCACTTTAGAGTTTAGCTACACCAGTGGTGAGACAAGGGTGGTGGACGTCACCAATCTGCCCGTAACAAGGAAGCTTGTTCGTCCAATTGAGAAGCAGGGACCAACTGAATCCAGGTCAGAAGAAGTGGATACAGGAAATCTCATATGTGAATTTAATTGGTTTTTTTTGAGGCACTTTTGTTTTTGTTTTTTTTAAGCTTTCATGGCATTCTATTTTTTAGGTATAACATGATCTATGTAGGAATAAATGAAGTTGCCTGACGTGCTCTGATCTTTAAGTTTATAAAAACCTCTAACACAAATATCTTGACAGTTGCAAGCTTCTGCATCCGATTTTTTAGGGTTTTTTTTTTTATTGTGTGTGTGTTCTTCAGGCGTCTGTGGCAGCATGTGACAGAGTCTTTGCGGCAGAAGGATATCGAGAAAGCTACGGAGCACAAGAGGATTCTGGAGGAGAGGCAACGAACGGAGGAGAGACACCGTGTTGAGACTGAAACTGCTTGGAGAACCAGATACTTCAACAGAGAGGTGAACAAGATAAATTCAGCACATTTTTATTTGCATGTTTGTTTACTTTTGGGTCATGATTGGTGTGACAAAAACAGATTACAGTGGGTTGTCACACTATAGCTGGGAAATATTGTGTGTTTCTGGTAAAAACACAAAACATAGAATGGATGTCGATTTTCATTGGTGTTTTTACAGATTTCAATAGTGCTGAATGTGCATCACATCTGTTTAAAATATGTAATATATTAATAGAATTTATTAAAAACATAATATGATTTCGCTAGCTGGTCACATAAATGTGTTGGAGTAATAGCCAATCATGTCATTTGTTAAGCCGGCGTCTGAAGGTAGTTAGTAAAATTCTCACTTGTGTGAAGGATGGCAGGGTACGCGTGACAGCAAATATATGTGCGTAAGAGATTTTCAACTTTTCTACTAAACACAACAGGTACAATCTCAACAAGAAAGTAGGAATGCAAGTATGAAACTACATAAGGTCTTGGGGAAAAAAAGCTTTCTGTTTTGAAATAGTCTGGAAATTTAATGTGCAAAAGGGGCAAGCAACCAGAGCCTAGTGTGTTGTCAACATGTCTTAATTTTGCACCAAATACCAAAAAACAATTGCAAAAATTCTAGCCGACTTGGTTGGATGAACTTGATGTTTTTCTTTCTGATTTACTTCATAGTTAAAAATAAAGTCCACAATAAATTGACAATGTTTTTCTCTCCTTCTGCAGGGTGAAGGCTGGGTTTATTACAAACCTCTTTGGAAAAACTCTGCTTTCAAATCTTAGTGTCTTCAGTCTATATCTTGGATGCTGACATCGTAGATTCAGTAGCGCGCGTGTGTGTGTGTGTATGTATGCAGGAGTGTGGGTGAGTGGATGTGTGTGACAGTTGTGAAATGACAGCATGACCTGCACTGACCTACAGATGAGACATGGGACAGAGAGAGAGACAGCATGACTGAAAGTGTTGAATCTCTTATGATCTTCACAAAACCTCAAAGTACAAGCTTTTGTACTGCTGATCCTTTTTTAAGATAATCCATGTTAATGAAAACAATGTTGTTCTAATGAAAAATGTCCATTTACACAGCCTTAAGGAAGTCTAATGAATGATACTCATTAGCCTGGATATGGTTCTTTTCTTTTCTTTATTTTTTAAACTGTTTCTTTATACGTTAAGATCAAACATAAAACAATCTTTGAAATATCAGTGCAGTGTAAAGGGCTTCTAAGAGCAATATTAATTAAATTAAATAAACAAAGACCACTTTCTTTTTCGTAAAATAGAAGCCAATTTATATTTACCTGCACACAGTGCTCACTTTCTCCTGTTTTAGAAAGGGCCTAACTGGCTCAAGACCTTAAACGATAACTCTAACAGCTCTTTATTTTTAAACATTAATAAGCAGTATATAAACATAAAATGGTTTTATAACAAAAACATCATAAGCTGTGTTTTTGTTTTCGTTGGAACCTGGTGTATCACAGGTAATGGAAGACAATGGTAGGATTATGGTAAGTATGTCTTCATTGGATTTGTTATAAATTGTTGGTATTGTACTGTTGAACGCTTGGGAATGTCTGCTTTAGTTATAAACCAAGATATTTTTATACACTGCTTAAACAGGGAGCTTAAGTGTGTTTTCTCCATAGGCTTTATTTATAAAATTTGTGGATTGACCCTATAACAAGGCAACACTTACCCTGATCCTGACTGTATAAATTCATAATTATGCTGATGACCTATGATTGTGTGTATACAGTATAGTACATATACATTTGTAGTCATTGCAGTGTATCCCCAAATTATTATTGGGTTTCTAATTGTTTTTGATGGGATTCAAACAAAAAGTCATTTGTCAGCACGTCTACCACATGCCATTCAAGTAGTGTAATGTATTTATTATATCATAGAATGAAATGAGTCACATTTGAAAGGATTACTCACATCTGTATTTTTTTTCAGTGTTGTGCTTTTTCAGTGGATAAAAAAAACTCCCACATGTATGTCAGCAGTGTCCCTCTTCACGTTTATTGCATAAAGTATACAGTACTACTGTGTCTGCATAACCTAAATTTTCAAGTGTCTGTTGTAAAGGCTTTTAACCAAATTTGCTTGATTTGTAATGCAAATAAATATTTTCTTTGAATGCATGTTTATCCCCACCTTGCTTTAATCGCTCTCATGTCAAGAGCCATTTGTTTTTACATAGAGATAGTAACATTTCTTGTTACATCATTGTTTGTGTGAATCTTTTGGAAGTAATTCTCCATCAATTATACTGTGATCCTATGTGTTCATTCTTTTCATTTAACCCCAGATTCAAAGCATCCCAGTATCAAGACACTTTGCCATCGATAAGCTACTCCCTCCAAGTCTCCGTGCCTTATGCAAACTCTTTGTGTGTCTTCCAGCTTTCATCCATTATATATCTGACAGGTGCAGATTATTATCTGTATTTGCTCATTTTTCTTGTTACACTAGAGTGCTTTGATGTTGGAAGTCGACTGAGCACTTTTTATTCCAGGTATTCACATTTTTTGATTTTGAATTCCATTGTTTGTCTTGCTGAACTATAAGATATGCACTGACATTGAAGGAAACCTGATGTGCAAAGAAATGGATGTGTGATTTAAAAAAAATAAATAAATGGCATATTATCAACTGTACATTGAGCGCTTTGTCAATCTGTCCTCTGCTCTTTTGCCTTTCTTTTTTTTTTTTTTTTTTTTTTTTTTTAATGGAGCAATTAAAAATAATAGTATGAATAATGTGACCAATAGATTTTTTTTTAATTTGGTAGAAAATCAGCACTGGACTGCATCACGTTTGGTGACAGGACATCATGTCTGAAGGAAATTGAAATACAGTTGTAAAATCAGGCTTGCAAGTTTGTGAAACTATAATGACAGCCCTTTTTAAGATAGATTATTTTCATAATTTATATTTAGCCACCATTGGTAAATGTTATTTACCAATATTCGTATAATAATTTCCGGGAGGCTGTTCACTGAGAGGTATAATGCTGCTAAATTCTCGATTTTAAATATCAATATTAAAATATGTTTATTACTAGATCGAATTGTTATGGAGTGTTCCATGTACACATGACTCTTGCTGACTTACTGCATCCCACGACCTCCCCTCTCTTTAAATGTGTTTGGAATCATCCACTTCCTGTTTGCTGGTCAACAACAGGAGCAGGAGGAGGAGCCATGTGGACGATGAGCAGCAGGAACTTTGGCTAACTGCTGCGTAAATGGTCATTTTTACCATTTTATCCAATGATCATTTTAAATGATCACATTTTTAGGTTTTCTGTTGTGATCCGATCACACGTGATCCGATCACTCCTGCCGCTGCCGTGACGTCACTACTCGTGCAAACACACACCCATTCATTTCTCTTTTACAAACAACACGTCAATTTTTCAGTATGTTACAGAAGGGCAGGGGATAGGGAAATGTTTATATTTAAGAATCGGAATAATCAGCTAACTCAGGGCTGCAACTAACGATTATTTTTTTAATAATCGCGTTGGAATTACTTTCACGTTGGATATTCGCTGAATGTGCCAACAAATGGAGAGATGGCACACGCCTCATGCTCTTAACCCTGGGTTTCACTTACCGACCATCCTTAACTTACTGTCCATAATTACATCATTTTAATAACTCCCCCTTTTTTGGACACGTGGGGTTCAAATCAATGCTATATGGGATTAAACAGACACACCTCAATTTATTTGGTTGTTCTACCCCTTCACAATTTTATTAATATATAATTAATATATATATATATATTTTTCAATAGCTTCCATATCAAGTGACCTTGGCACCCCAGATCAATCACCTAGGGAAATAGTAAGCTCACGAAGTAACACCATTAATGCTGGCCATAATCTACCTCCTGTGAAGAGTCCATAGCTGACTTTGCTTGGCCTTTTTACATGATAATATACATTATCCATATACTTCCGTCACTGGCACAGTGAAATGAGATTAAGATGGAGCGAGAGATGTGACTAATTATTGTTTTTATTTATTTGTTGTTTCATTTTCTACGCGTTCTGGTCAAAATTCATCACAAACCCTGGTATATACAGTAGCTGAGTATTTATGATTTTCCTCCGAGTACCACTGGTGGTGCACGTGCCACAGTTAATGGAGATACAGTGTTTGTCCACCAACACACATGCTGTTACAACATTGGCACCTTAAGCATCACACTGAAGGGCACAAACACACACACATTTAACACAATTTGAAATCACATCACCTACATCTGTTTTGTCACACTGACTTTAAGTCCGATCAAACAGAAACTATGTGCATATGTATTTGTCTATGGAGCAGTAAAGTAGGATTCACTCACGTCACAGCGTCAGGGCTGTGATTTCATCACCTCACATGGGTGTGAACACCAGTTGTCAGCAGAACCTCTGTTTAATGTCTGTGCACTTTTTCATTAACATGTGACTTTAGAGCAGGGGTGTCAAACATGCGGCCCGTGGGTCAGAAACGGCCCGCCAGAGGGTCCAATCCGGCCCACATAATGAATTTGTAAAAGTTCCACATAATGATTAGAATCTAATCAATATGTGAGCTACTATATTTCAGTGCTTTTGTAGATCCACTGTGATCTGTTTGTTTTAATGCACATGCGTAAATAATAAACTTAGATATAATATTACACTTGTTTTTGTCAATAAATTTCAGGTTGTTTATAATATATTTTGTAAAAAGTTACTTCATTAAATGCAAAACAAAGGGAAACTTATAGGTCATTGTGTTTTTATTTTACTGGCCTGGCCCACATCAAATTGCACTGTATGTGGCCCCTGAACTAAAACGGGATTGGACATCTTCAAATGATAAGACAAGAGTAAATAATGTGTCAATATTTGATACAATCTCACTTCAAAAAACCTGTACTGTCTGTTTGAACTGGACTAGTTGAAGCTTTGAAACTCTACCAACAAGACAGTTGAGTTTTCACCTGTTAACAGCGGGAAAATGATGCTCACACGTTAATCAGACAGAAGATAAATGAAATGAATACAATTTCTCCATAAAATGGGTCCCCTATAGTCCATCCCTGACCTCCCAGCACAGCAGTTGTAATTGAAGTAATGATCGTAATGCTGTGGAACTGAACTAGCTGCCCTTGCACTGGTGCAACCTTACACTTATGAACAAATCCACTATGCTACAAATCCCTGTCATGTTTAGAAGCTCTTGTTGTTTTTCAGTCTTCTGTTTGGATCTTGACTCTCAAAATCTTCAAGTCCCTCAGAAGAATTGTACCTTCTACATGAGAATTTAAAGGTTGCTTTCTAACCAGATAAGCTAACTACCCAAATTCTTCCAACTCATTTTTAAAATGTGAAACCCCTTTTAAACCCTCAAGGTTTCAAAAAAAAAAAAAAAAAGGTTATAGGACAACAGCAATGGAGGCAAAAAGATTTTGGTTTGAGTCTTGCTCAGAAATCTTTGAAGTCAGACAGACAAAGGTGACTGAAAAGCTCTCAAAGGTTATTGGTATCACATTGGTGGCGTGATAGGTTGGTTTGCAGCTGTACTTGTGGCTGTGTCCAGTACAGTGCTTGCCTGGTGTCTGATCCTAGGAATGATTCACAAATGGCCTGTTAAAGTCGTCCAGTCCTTCAAGAAATGAACCCTTGCCAGAGCTTCAGGGATAAGTCAATGTACCATAGGTGCTAAATAGCACCAGATAAATGGGGCAAAAAATAATGTATTTCAACCAAACCCTGACACACTTTCATCTTCCAGTTTTTTTCGTATCACCAGTCAAAATAAAATAAGCGCTGACTCAATAAAAGGAAACTTAAAAACATGGTCACAACTCAAAATTCATGCGTCTGTACCCTTTTCTTTAATCTGAACGAGGGTGAAGAGGTCAGAATTGGTATTTTCACAAGAAACATCATTCACTGTATTTACTGGCTGGCAAGAGCTGAGCCCAGTGTTTCTACAAAGCGGTAAACATCACTGAAGGAGTTGTAGAGAGGCACTGGACTGATTCGCAGCACGCTGGGTTCCCTCATGTCACACTGAAATGACAGAACATTGTTTTTGTTTTTTTGTTTTTTTGTTTTTTTTTTTACCAGCACCAATCAATATATCATATTCTGCTTTAAATGGAATACACATCAGTAAACTCTGCTTCCAACAAGTCTGGCAGTGCATTTTAAATTCAATATCACTCTTCAAGGTCTTATAATAAGTTGGCTACTCACAGCTACTCCCCTCTTCTCCAGCTGCTGGTGTACCTTCATGATGGGGATGGAGAAGGAGAGTGAGAGTTGGCAGCCTCTCTGCTGAGGGTCAGAGGGAGTGATGATACGGACATGAGGTTTGAGGGGCTGGGTGGGGTCTTCACTGTAGTAATGCTGGATCAGATACTCCAGGTAACCAGTCAGCAGGAGGGACTTCCTGCGTAACGCCTGCATGCTGGTCATGTTAAATATCTGGCAACATTGAAGTGTCAAAGAAAAAAACGTCACTTTGTATGAACAACCATGAGTTTGATTTTCATACTGTTGCCATCCAGAAATCCATATTTTTCATGGTAAAGTTAAATATGTCTTCTGAAGTTCTCCTCATTGTATGAAAAGCGGTGGATGATGATTTTTAGTAATGCCAAATACAATTAAAATGAAAAAAAAAAAAATGTCATAAATGCTAACATGTTAAATTAGTCTTTAAATATTTTTACGACAGTACCTCTAAACTGGCCTGCAGTGAACAGACAAGCAGGATGGACTGGTTGCACAGTCTGAAACCGTTCACTCCAGGCAGCAGCTCCAACACTAAAAAACAACAATTAGGGCTTTTAATAATGAACGAACAGACTCAAGGTAAAGGCTGTGCCTCGAGTGGACACACACCACAAATCTCGTTTCAAATTTAGTTATTGTATTCCGATGCAATATTCACTGGCACCACAAGATGGTACTTTAAAATCACTTCAATCATGACTATTCTCTTCCACTGTTGCACATGAAAGTGATGCAGTTGTTAAAAAAAAAAAAAAAAAAAAAAACAGCCACACACCGTTATTCATTTTGAATCGAGTTGTCAGGTCATGTCCCCACCATCCCAAGAGCCTGGGAGAGAAAAGAGAATGAAATGAAACTTCTATACATTCAAACTTACATACACACTTTATTAGATTTCACTGAATTGCAAGAACAACTTCAATGTACTCCTTTTCTTTTTTAGTTCATTCTATTTTAACCTGAAATTTAACACTTTAAAAATGATTTTTTTTTTTAACTGTTGCACTTCTGCATCTATTATTTATCAAACTCCATATGGCTGTAAGGGAAGTGGAGTCAAAAACAAGAGAACTACATCATGAATATGTTTTGCACATCCTTTCACAAACATAATACAAGTAAATAAGAAAGAGTGTTCTACCGTGTACATTATTTAACCTCTATAGTATGACTTTAAGGAAGCACTTAAAAGGCCCTTCGCTAATGTACATGTAAAAGTCTTATTCATAGGTTACAAAAAACAAACAATGGTTATTTTAAAATGATTCTACGCTTATGCAAACATGCTTATGGGCAGTACATTCAATTTATGCCGACCCCTCCTCCTTTAATCATAAAGTACCTTATTTTAAATGTAATTAATACTAATGTATGTTCACAGGATGTGAGGACTCACGCTGGTTTAATGTTGTTGTTATGTTTCTCATGGATGAATGCTCCAGCTATTCCACCAGCACCTGAATTTAAATACTGGGATAAAAGACAGATTTACATTCAGTCTGAAAACTCCAACAACTTTTTACATTTCCAGCTCTAAAAATGTTGATGCTGTTTAATTAATATAGACAACAGAATGCAATGGTCTGCAAAGCATTTCAGACACATATGCGATACAATACAAAGACAAGAGAATCAAATGTTGTGTTTGTTGAAGTTTTGAAAGTGGAACTCATTATTCAGTTTCATTTCTAGATGCAACAACTGTTTGCATACTCCAATTTTATGTATTTTATAAATCAAAGGTTTGCCATTTAAATGCCTTGTGAGGAAGATGCCTTAAAGCACTCCACTCTGTCCATGACACTCATACCAGGTCATCATACTGTCACCCATTACACAACATTCTGGATTTAGGGAGCTATATGTTAAAAAAAAAAAAAAACACAGAAAGCAGGCCCTGAAGTCCGCCGACCTTGTAGGAGCACCAGCAGGCAAAGTCGACTCCCCAGTCGTGTAGCTTTAACTCGACATTCCCCACAGCATGAGCACAGTCGAATCCTACATAACAGCCCTGGACAGACGAACAGGAGAGGATTAAAGTTTGTAGTTAGTTATTACTAGTAAAGGCTTTTGTAACCAAGATGTAAAACCCAGTAATTAGGTGGAACTAGTTAAAAATATAAAAAAAGGGGGATATTGTTCATTTATTTTTTATTAATAAGTTTTAATCTTAGAAAATCCTATTGCATTTGACAGCACCATCACAGTTCACAGATTAGCGGGCAAGTCCAGGCGCCTTTCCTTTTCTGGTCTGTTCTGACTCCGGCCATGATTTAAAAGTAATAATTTCATATATCTTATAATGATAAGAGTAGTTTTGTATTTTATTTTGTAATGCAAACTGCTGAAGAATTATATTTATTTTAATTTGTGAGTTAGAAGTTGTTTGGGGAATAAAATTTGGTGCAGCTTTTCCACTGCACTAGTAGGCCTATAGGACAGGAAGAGTGAGTAAGCACATTTTTAATGCATCTGATCCAAAACTAATATGTGGATTTTGTGTTATTATTTACACTACCAGTCAAAAGTTCAAATATTAGAACTGACCATTCAGGAACTCAGAAACACATCTTACTGTTCATGGAAACAGTGTTTCAGTAGTGTTTGTCAAGGTAAGTAACCATTAACAAAGTATTGTGATATAGCTTATCACAACTACAATGACAAAGTGCAAATAATATATACACTACCAGTCAAGACACACCTTCTCATTTAATTTTTTTCCTTTATTTTCAATGACTATTTACATTGCACATAATTCCATATGTGTTCATTCATAGTTTTGGTGCCTTCAGTGAGAATCTACAATGTAAATAATCAAGAAAATAAAGGAAAACCATTAAATAAAAAAGTGTGTCTTGACTGGTAGTGTATATATTATTTGCACCTTGTCATTGTTGTTGTGATAAGCTATATCACTATAATTTGTTAATGGTTACTTACCTTGACAAACCACACTGTTTCCATGAACAGTAAGATGTGTTTGTGAGTTCCTGAATGGTCAGTTCTCATATTTGATCTTGACATACTTGAATGCTGTACAACTAACCTGAACCTGATTTAAGATTTGATTAGAATTCATTGATTTAACTATGAGGTTTAAAGCAATGTTTACATTCCAACACGGAAGCCTTTAATGAATCCTCTTGAGATAACCTTGTCTTTAGGTCAGGTTTTTGTAAGAGTGGACAGATATCAAAAGACCTGGACAAGAACCTGATTACATCAGATGGAAATCTAGAGAAACTTGAGGAAGAGTGTGTGTATTTATGAGCGTGCACACATGTACACACTCTTCTTTCATAAACTGTATGTATGCACCTGCAACTACTTTCAGTTTAAGGGCCCATTGTGCAATTTGGACCTACTTTCTCTTGTGTGTACTTTTTATTTATTTTTATTTTTATTTTGGATTATTCATTTATATATTTGGTTTGTGTCAGCAAATGCATTTCTTTGTTCATTTACTCAAACGTTAACCCTGTATTTGACTCATTATTGCTGCTCAAACTCTTGGCTCCTTTAACAAATCCTCTTCTGATACTAGCCCTACTACCAGTTTACATTATCACCCTGTAATCTAAGTTTGTTTCACATTTGCCAAACATGTCATTTCAGATGAATTTTACAAATTGTGGCTAAAGTCTTCTGATGATCTAGTTAGGTTACAAATCTGACAAATCACACTCAGTGTTACCTTTCTCTGACCAGCTTCAGTGATGGCAGCCAGATTGAACAGCTGACCGGTGTAATACTGAATTCCACTAAACATCACCAAAGCGATGGAGTCGCCCTCCTTCTCGATCAGCTCCAGGATGTCCTCTGTTCTCAGAGTCTCCTCTCCCTGAGCAGCAAGCACAGTCAGTCAGATTTCTGTCTCCATCCAATGTCTTCTAAAGTCTCTTTTTTCATCCCTACCAGACATTACGTAAGTATAGAGTGTGTCCAAACAGTTCTGGTCATCTATAAAACATCATTATTTAAACTCCTTTTTATTGTGCATTGACATACTGAAAAGGTATAAACAGCAGTTACATAATAAAATGACACTGAAGCAAACTCGCTGCACAGTTGATGTAGTGGTCAGCACTCTTGCCTTTGCAGCAAGAAGACCCTTGTTTGTGGAACAAGGGCCTTTCTGCATGGAGTTTGTATTATGGAGGATAAAGCGGTAGAACATGAATGAACGATGAGAAACTTTGAGAGAACCAGGCAATCTCTGTTAAAAAAAAAAATGCATTGTTGGAGTTGTTTACTGAGCTGTGGAAAACACTCAGTGTCACAGATGTCTAAAATGCAAGTTAGAGAAAGCAAATTTCCTGAAATACTGTACTGTGTGTTTACTGTAAATTGAATAAATGAGGTCCAGGCGTACCGGTCTGGGTGACAGCAGCAGCATGCTCTGTTCAGGGTCGAATCCTCGTAGCCTGATTTGCGATTCTACAGCGTACTGGGAACAGCAGAGAAAAAAATTAGTGAAGGTATGGATAAAAAAAAGAAATGAGCTGTGGTCTAGTATAATGATAAATCATCATTGCTGTGGTCTAATGTAATCAGCCTTATACCAACACCTCTACTTCAAACTTAGATAATACTAATCAAAAATAAACATATAAATAAAATATTAAAAATATGTTTTCTTTTACTATTAAAGAGCATTTGAAGTCATGTCTTTGAAAACAGGTGTGGATTTACTCACATGGTCTGAGGGAAAGGCTTTGTCCTCTAAAAGGATTTTGTGCCGTTTGGCTGTGGGTTTGTAGAAGGACAGCTGCAGAAAAGTAGAACAGGATTTATCGTTAGTCTTTAAATGAAAGTATTAGATGTAGACAATTTAAGGCGAGCTCATAAAACGTTGTACAGCTTCTCACCATCAACAGGTGTAAATTAACTGTCAGGCCGTTCATCAGAGCTACCTCTTCAGTTTTAGCTCCTGTAAGAAACAGCATAACTCATGTTTTTATTCAGTTCTTAATCAGTCAATCAGATTTAATTCATATGGCACTTTTCATAAAATGTTAAGAAACAATAAATTGTATTTAAAAGTTCCTTCACTGAAATCAACCTTGAAGTAGCAAGTTACTGAAAAGCCACTAGGGGGCAACTCTGCTTGTTGCAAAAAAAAAGCCCTTTTCTCACTTTATTTACAACATTAGTAAACGTTTCAAAGATATGTATGTATCAGTTGCTAGTTTCAAGTTTTCTTCAATAGAGATTGGTGTCATGTATGCAGACTTTCCGACTATTTATTTGCTGTAAATGTGAGTGGACACCAGTATGATTGACAGTTGATATTATCCAATAGGAGACTGGTTACAGGTGAGTCTCTGAACTGACAAAATTAACGTTGATGCGTGTGTGTGTGAGAGTTGAGAGTGGGCCCACTGAATTGAGAGTAATCTGCATTTAGTTATTTTATTGAAAGTGGAATACTAATGTGATTTACCTTGTTTAAAGCCCTTAAACCCTTTTTTGAAAGGAAAGAACATAATGTTTTGTTTAAAAAAAAATTAACGTTTGTCTGATGTTCATTTCCTTGAGCATAGGAGATAAATATCGTGATTGCTCGCGTGGTTATTCATTTGATCCATTGTTGTATTTTGGATTCATTGGTTTAAAGAGTGCACAAATTTAGCCTAATATTAGTGAACATACAGGACGTAAATAAAAAAAGGAAGGCAAGGTTAAGTGTATTTTGGATGAGAGACACCTAATAATTCTTTATTTTACACTAATTTACCTAAATTTAAGAACTCAGGGACCTTCCCTGATTAATATAGGGATAACTGGGCTACAGTTTCAAAACAGGTCAATTACCTATGAGCCTGAAAAGGCTGAAAAGCTGAGAATCCTACAACATGCTGTCTTCAGTCATCCAAATGTCACTGCAGGTTTATGTAAAGAACTTCATGTGTACTTTGGACAACAAAAGTGCAGTGGCTTTTACAAGCAACCTCAAAGAAAAAGCATAAGGGCATGAGCAGAGTAACATGGCTGTAAATGTCACCTGTGAAAATAAATGTTGATAACGTTCAACCTCTTTAATTAATAAGATTCCACCTGATGTCTGGATGACTTAAAACCTTTTTCCATAACCCTGTTTTCTTGATCAGTGTGATTTTGTGAGGTTTATTTTACTTTTGAGAATTCACAAGCACTCTTGTCTCTATTGAAAATCCACTGAAATAAATAAATATCAAATCATTTGCCAAGGAACTTTGTAAATCACAGAGTAATTCTGGATATATTTTTTTAATAAGATTTTTTTCGGCATAATTCATCATTAACATGTGATTGATTTAAAGAAACTAAATATGTTTTAAGATCTTCACACATCGTTGTAGAAGTAAAAGTCTCTCCTACCAACAATAGTGGCCATGAGTTCTTCTAGGTTGTTTTCCGCCCATGCCCAGGGTCGACAGCCCAAACTGTGACCATGAACACCCCTGTAACAAGACTTTATTTTAAAGGAAATGCAGGAAAAAGAACTCTGTCTTGGACCTTTAGGGTTCATATGAGAATAGATTTGACATACATTTTGGCCCACTTGTCCAACTCTTCTTCCAAGTATTTCCTGGTCGTTTTGGGCTGAAGTCCCAATGAGTTTCCCACTAGGTAGATGCTGTCCTTGCTGCCATCGACCAGTGAAAGATCAGCTACAGAGAAAAGGGGGGGGGGGGGGGGGGGGGGGGGGGGGGGGGGAGAGAGAGAGAGAGAGAGAGAGAAAAGGATCCAAAATATGAACACCTGATCACAAGAGCTCATTCTTAATGTGATATCTTACTCACAAGGAGGCAAATCTGCAATTTTGGGGATCAGGAATTGGTCTCTCAGGTGACTCAGTTCATCGTGTTCGTCGAGGTATGAAGCCACTTGTGCTGAGTTTGGACTGCAGCCCAACGAGGCTGAAACTTTCTCCAAGGTTTCTCTCAGACTTGAGCCCGTTAGATGATCCATTGCCGAGGGATGATGAGAAAGCTGCAGCAGCAAGAACAAAGACATCATGCTGCGTCGTCAGTTTCACTGAATAGCTTGCATGTCCCGTCTTACATCGACCTGGTGTTGTGTTTGCAAATGGTGCACCCCTTTCACTGTAATTCACACTAAATTAAGAAGTTTAACGTGCGTTTGTGATATCCTAAAAGAACCATTCAGTCTTTTCTTGACTCAAATGAAGATGACAAATTTCTTTTATGAGATAATTAAATCTCCTGTTTGAACAATTAGTTGAAAATACGCACAAGTTTTTATGTCTTTTAAAGTATTTTCCCAAGAAAATATACATGTATATACATCAGCAGCCATTCACACATCAACATCTTTTTTACCATTCAAAAATGTAATTTATTTACCAAAGATGACTTTAAAGAGTTACTTCAAAACAACTCATTACTTTATTTTTTTTATTTATTTTTATTTTTTTACAGCAGCTTGGTTTATATGTAGTGCAGTAATAAATGGCCAGTTTTACTCCTAAGGTCCTTTTGTTGTATTTTCTGCTGCAGCTTCTACTTTAAATGTTTTCCTCTACTCATAAACACCAATAACTGCCCTGCTTCATTTAAAAAAAATGTTAAAAAGTCACCGGTTCTTTGCTAAAGTGAAGCCTGCAGAGAAGTGAAAGCTGCAACTTACAGCTGGTTGGACAGGCTGTGCTTCCTCTCCACAGACAGCAGTGAAAACGAGTGAATCCTCTGCTCTGAAAATGCTCTTTAACCTTTCAGTGTGTAGCTTTGAGTTAATCATTCTTCTGCTTAACCAAACTCATGGCTGAGGTAAAATCAGAGATGAGAAGGTCCTTTAAGGGAACATGGAACATTCTTACTTCCTGGTATTATCAGTCCAACAGCATACAAACAAGTTCCTCGTTTCTGTGGTTTCATGTTTGGAGTAAGAATTACCTGCCGTTCTAGAAAAGCACAATCATTAACTCTAACAAATGACCAGCAGTAAAATGACAAATAATAAAGGGCAATAGATATTTTTTAACAGAACAGTGAAATAAGCTATCTCTTTATGTCCCCTGCGTCCAATATGCTTTTAAATAAGAGCTTTATCTCAGCACATAACTTTGTAATAACTATAAATGTTTCATTTTAATACACTGGACTTTGTTATATCCCATTTATACAAATGCTGTTGTTAAGAGGAAGCACTTAAATATGATTCCTTGAAGTAAAAAATATTAATGTGAGGTAATTTTCCACCACATGTCCACTAGATGGCATTAAAGTACAGAACAATGCAACGGCATTTAACGTACTGAAAAACAGGTATTTCTTGTCAAACGTAATAAAATTAAAGTATGGAGACATACAACATGTAGACTGTGGATTAAGGTGTTGCACTTAAACCTGTATGTTTAACAGATTATATTGCTTGTGTTTTTATATTTCATTAAAATGTTTTCTCTGCTCCTGTGGGTTTATGTTCTATCAGCTGTTTTCATTACACATGGTAACATGTTCAACCTGTAAGAGCAAAAATATTCATTTCCAAAGAAGCCAGTGTGGTTCACCTCCTCCTTGACCCTCCTCTCTGTTTGTTCTACCATGTTATTCATTCATTAGTAGAAGCTGTGTCACAGTCTGTATGTAGTATACAATTTTGCACTGAAAACATATTCAACATGGCCAAAACTGTGTTAATCGGTACAGGTTGTAAAGTGGGAGTTCTAATTAACTGCACTGGGGTAAAACTGTCTTCCCCAGCTGTTTTCATTACACTCCTCCTTGACCCTCCTCTCTGTTTGTTCTACCATGTTATTCATTCATTAGTAGAAGCTGTGTCACAGTCTGTATGTAGTATACAATTTTGCACTGAAAACATATTCAACATGGCCAAAACTGTGTTAATCGGTACAGGTTGTAAAGTGGGAGTTCTAATTAACTGCACTGGGGTAAAACTGTCTCTTACTCACAGCACACTCACTATGTGTCATCGACACCTCATTGTTTGGATTATGTCTCGTAATCAAATTTGACAGAGTGAGAAAATCTGCTCTCAAGGTCCCAATGTAATGTATTAATTTATTGTATTAGCTGCATAATCTGACCTCAGGGACGTCTGTGTTTCGATTCAGCGTGACAATAAAACCTTCTCCTATACAAACTCTTTGGAAAATCCAATACTGTGGAAAAGTCTCGGGGCACCACCAGCTTTGTTGTTTTTATGTCTGTCAAATTCTGTGATCATTGGTATGTGGATTAGAATGATG
Organism: Brachirus orientalis; assembly: GCA_016785285.1. Classification (NCBI taxonomy): domain Eukaryota; kingdom Metazoa; phylum Chordata; class Actinopteri; order Pleuronectiformes; family Soleidae; genus Brachirus; species Brachirus orientalis. The sequence continues at coordinate 6,585,385 of JAFBJR010000129.1, forward strand.
TGACTGAAAATTGGATCTTATAGCTTGGCAAACTGTGTATATATACAATTCTTAAGCGTGTCTTGAATAAACCTGGCATCATAGACCTATTTCACAGCAGATATTTGTCGACATGAAATCGCAGGACAAAGTATTCACCAGTAACAATAACTAGGGTTCCACTCAAAGTTTATGAGAACCAAGATTGTGTATTGTTCAAGTTTAAGGGTATATTAAAAAGATGTATGAAAAAAATGATATGAAAGTTAATGCATACCTTAACTTGAACAAAGCAACTTATTTGGTATAGTCACCATATGTATTTTATCACAAGCAATTCCACATTTTGTTTGTGAAAGACAAATAAACCACCTGCATTTAGTAGACAGTTTTGTCCAAAAAGCAGGCAGTTGTACAGATATTTTAAGATGATATCAGAAAAATATAGAATTAACACACTAACCTCCCAAATGCAGTCGTCGAAAATGCAGGTATTGGATGTAGATGTTAGTGGTGGCTGGTTTTCCAGGTCTGGGCCAGTTTGTCTTTAGTGGAGCAGATTGCTATCGTTTATGCAGCGCAATATTAAAATTTGTATTTGCTATTCATGATGCCTGAAGGAGTGTATTATATTGTCATAACAGGATCATGTGTATTTAGTGAATGCACAAAGTAACTTTTTTTTCCATTAAAAGCGCCTTCACAGCCAAAGCAGCAACGTATTTTTTCAGCAACGTATAAGTTTAAACTGCTCCTAAAAGCAACTGTTAGGACATTAATGTATATTTTGTGGTTGATTGTGCAATATGCAATGTTGCTTCTGTGTAAAAGTATGCTCCATAACCCCACATGGCTTTGAAAGCAAAATTATATTTTATGAAAGCAAATATCTGTACCATATTTTCTATTCCTGAGTGTTATTTAGTTCCTGAAGGACCAAATTTTATCCATCCACTATCACCCCTACATTAATCAAGTATTCTGATTGTGAATTGTTGGCTGTATGTGGTCTATACCACTTTATGTAGGTGCTCCTGATCTACACATATTGCTTGTAGAATATCCCATGTGAAGTAAAAGAAAGACAGATCACTTCAGACATGAAATCTGGGAATAATAATAATAAAGATGTAGTACAGTCTAGGTCAAGCTGATTGATCTTCGACCCTCTCCACCCTACTAAGTGAGAAATGAGCTTCTCACTTGTTTTTTCCAAAAGAGCTGCATAGAATTATTGCAAATGTCCTTCAACTGACATTCAAAGTAAACCGTAAATATGACTTAAACTCCCCTACACTCCTAAGAATGATGAGTCATTTTAAAAACACAGTTGCAGCACATTTTTTTAAACTTTTTTAAGAACTTGCACTGTTGTGAGGAAACAATTCCTGACAATGTTCTTATTTAAAATCTTTGCATGAGGACATGTTCAAAATGTATTTTTAAGAGTGCAGAAACAAGATGGCTGCAAGATGTCTGGGGGTGGTGGAGGGCATTGGAGCTACAAACATGCCGTCTATATGTTTTTCTCACAGTGAAATAGTTTGTGTGACATCTGGAAGTGTTCATGGGGCAGGGCCCAAACTTCCCCTCTTGTTTCTTGGGGCATAGACATCAAAGTGTGTGACAATAATGTTTTTTCGGCCATAAAGGTGCTTCAGCATTAAGCCACCAGCACAACGACCCAAAACATATGTCACTCCTGGTGAAGAACTACCTCCAGAAGACCAAAGTGAACGCTATTAACTGGCCTGCACAAAGTCCTGACTTAAACCCCATTGAAAATCTTTGGGGTGAACTGAAGATGAAGGTCCATGACAGAAGGCCATCAAATCAGGAGGAGCTTGAGAGATTTGCCAAAGAAGAATGGGCTGGGATTCCTCAGGAGACGAGTCAGAGGCTTGTTGAAAACTACAATAAATGATTGCAGGCTGTTATCCAGCAAAGAGGAGACACAGTTGACTATTAGCATCAGGGGGCTAATAATAATAATAATAATTTTGACCCTGGCAGTTTTTGTTTTTTGTGGAATAATGTCATTTCTGTGTGCAAAGTCAAATAATGGAACTATCCAAAATAAAACTTGGGTGTTTGAAAAAGATGTGTGAAAAATTATTTAACAGCACTTGCCCTGAAAAAAAAGTCCTTTGGATTTATTTAATTTTGATGTGTACATCGGTCCCACATGATTGCATTATGGTGAACTGACATAATTTTTTTTTCCCCTCAATCAATTGTTTCTCATCAAACCAAAACATTTTATTTTTTTTTTATTTTTTTGTATTCATTATAATATTCATCATATTATTTGTCAGTTATTCTAACTTCAATTTATTGCAAATTCTTAAAATAAGTTTACCATCGCCAGAATACTCATTTTATACCTTTAACTCCAACTTTTAATGATAATATTCAAAGCCATTATGCAACTTAAAAGCAATTTAATTAGGTCTCTGTTACCCAAGTTAGGTCTTTAATTCTAACTTGCTTTGTAAAAGTTCCGCGTTTATATGTGCCAATACAAAATATATATTGGTGTGAACTAACTTGCATTGACAAACGACAAAGAGTCAGCGTTCTAAACTCAAGTGTTCTTATACTGAGCCTTTAAAACACACAAAATGTATCCGAAATTAATACAAATTCAAACAAAAAAATCTGCATAAAGTGCAAAGTATTCACAATAAATATGATTAGGCAGGGCCTAATGTATTGTCACAGTGTCACTTATACAATAAGCTGGAAACTAAAACTGTTTTGTACTGGATTAAAAGGGAAAAGAACGTTCAGTGTCTTTCCAAAGTGTTTTTCCAAGTGAAAAAGCAGGCCAGATGGCAAAGCAATACCAAAGATGCTTTTGAGAACAATTCAATGTCTTAATGCTCAGTCATGCCACATCAGTCTTTTTTCCACTGAAAGAGCATGCTTGTTAGCACAGTTACTTTGTTAGAAAGGTTACCTCATCCAGTTTCACTATAATGTTACGATAAAATCCAGTAAAGTGCAAAGTAGCTGAGGTATACAATAGTCATAGTCATTGCAGATTTTGTTTTTTAAGTTGACCTAGAGTAGCAAAATAACATTGTTGCAAACACTCAATTTGTCTTTGCAAGGAATTCATAACAACTAACGTGACCTTTCAACAATGAATTTAAAAAAAAAGCCGAGAGTGGACATGGTGGCTGCTATATTTTTTCAATCCATTAGAGAGATCACAGAATAATATATGTATGCACTTCTGTATATAACAATACTAGTACAATTTTTTCTATGCACTCACTTATACTAGTACAAATTTTTTTATGCACTCACTTATGCTCACATACGCTAATGTTTGCACAGTAAAATAGGTACAGAAAGTACAAATAAGATAAACACAGCATAAGCAATATCAGGGTACATCATGCATTCCATCTCCGGGATGACACGTGGGAGCAGCTGCTCCAGATTAGACTAGACAGACCAGCACCAGTTAGTTTAGGAAGGTACCAAGGAGGGACGCAACCGGAAGCAATGCCTGAAGGTTGGCTGGTCGTGTGGCAGGAGGCTGGAACAGCATGTGCACCAACAAGGGAGAGTCTAAAGGGAAGGGAAAGTCTAAACCATGGATACTCCCCACCTAGTCTTATCAGTCATGTACATACCATCATTTATGTTTCTATAAAAGTTATTGTTTCCTTTAATCTACACACTCACTCCGGCAAAGGCAACTGTAGAGCATAATTGTTCTCTGCAGGTCTTTGTATCGGACTGAGGTCCTCAGCTGAGTATTTTCATCTTCCATTTTGCTATAAAAACCGTTAGAGTGATACATTTTTTCACAACAGTCTCCAAAAATCTCTAGTAACACCAAAAAAAGCTGCTAGACTTGTCACTAGTCCCTTTTTTAAGAGTCATTAGAGGGGTTAATACTTGCTAAATGTGGTGACAAAGTCGCTAAGTTACCAACATTGCACATAATGTGTGTGAGTGCGTGTGTATCAAGGCAGAACTGTGTGTGCTACAGAGAGCAGAGAACTGTAAACGTGTGAATGACATGCGTTTGTGTAATTAAGATAAAGAACATAAGGCTATTAAGTTTGTTTACTAAAAGGAAAAGGTAAAGATAGACCTGTTCTACAGGAAAGGTAACCGTAAATGACTTCTGTTGTGATCAGGCGCTATATAGAATAAATAAAATGAAATAAAATTAACTTAACTTTCAATGGGGTAGGGGGTGCTGTAGTGGGGGCTAAGTCATGTTATAAAGTTCTTCCTACTTTACTAGACAATCAAGAAACTAGCACAAACACTGTCAAAGAGGCTAAAAGGAAATATCAATCGAACATTATTTCATCGAACAGCCATAACCCACGTGTATTATTTAAAACAATTGACTCTGTTCTTAATGTCCCACAGGCTATCTGTTTGGAAACCTCCCCTGAATTGTGCAATAATTTCCTGAACTTTTTTATTGAAAAGGTTTCTACCACTAGGATGCTCATTTTACCGCCTGTTTCTGACCCCGCGGTCTATGTTCCTTGTTCTGCTGTCTTCAATCAGTTTGAGCCTGTGAGTCTGTCGATGTTGAAGGATGTGGTTAGCCATATCAAACCCTCCGGTTCCCCTTATGATGCAATTCCTCCTCAATTATTTAAAGATGTTTTCCTATTATAGGTCAGTCAGTTTGTGCCATTATTTCATTAACAGTAGTCTGTCTTCTGGTGTGGTGCCTGCAAATTTAAACATGCGGTAGAGCAACCTCTGATTAAAAAAACAGGTCTTGATCAGTCTGTGTTGGCTAATTTTAGACCCATTTCCAAGCTGCCTTTTATCTCTAAAATTTTGGAGAAATGAGCATGGATGAGCATGATATCCTGGAGGTTTTTCAGTCCGGTTTCAAAACCCTGCATAGCACAGAATCGGCTATTTTAAAGGTTTTTAATGACATCTTACTTGCTTCTGATTCTGGTGACTATGTTATTCTTGTCCTGCTTGACCTTACTGCTGCATTCGACACAGTGGACCACAGCATATTACTATTGCGCTTACAACAGCTAGTGGGCATTTGTGGTACTGCCTTAGAATGGTTCAAGTATTATCTGGATAGAACTATGTGTGTACGGCTTGCTGGTTCTGAATCCTCCACTGCTCCCCTGTCATGCGGGGTCCCGCAGGGCTCAATTTTAGGGCCCCTGCTCTTTTCATTGTATTTACTTACTTTGGGCCATTCTTAGGAAACATGGCATCGCCTTCCACTGTTATGCTGATGACAATCAGATTTATGTTCCCCTGAAGCGCAAGGACGCCTACTCAATCAATCCACTACTTGCATGTCTTGAGGAGATTAAAGCTTGGTTGGCCCTGAACTTTTTAAAGTTCAATGAAAGGAAGACAGAAGTGATGGTGTTTGGACCAAATAGTTCCTGTGTGTCTCCTCCTGTTGACTTGGGCCCATTGGAACTGTATGTTAAGCCTACAGTCACAAATCTGGGCTTTAAAATGGACAGCTACTTTAAGTTGGACTGTCAAATTGGTGCTGTAGTGAAGTCCAGCTTCTTTCACTTAAGAAAGTTATCGAAGGTTAAACATATTCTCTCAAAACAGCACTTTGAGTCAGTAATCCATGCCTATATTACATCTCGCCTAGATTTCTGCAATGCACTTTACTTTGGAGTCAGCCAGTCGTCCCTATCACGTCTTCAGCTTGTTCAAAATGCTGCTGCGCGTCTTTTAACTGGAACATGAAAGAGGGAACACATAACTCCCATTTTAGCCTCACTTCACTGACTGCCTGTGCACTTTAGAGTTCATTTTAAAATCCTTCTATTTGCTTTTAAATCCTTAAATGGTCTTGCCCCGCCATACCTCGCAGAGTTGCTTCATCCTTATACTCCTGCCCGGTCTTTGAGGTCAGCTGATCAGCTGCTCCTACAGATTCCTAAATCTAAACGGAACCTTAGAGGGGACAGAGCTTTTTCTGTTGCTGCACCTAGATTGTTCCTTTACATATTAGACAGGCCCCTTCTCTGTCTGTTTTTAAAAAGCATCTTATGACCCATTTTTACTCTTTGGCTTTCAACCCAGTATCAGGCATTGATTTTACCAGTTTTTATTGGTTTTATGTTTGTTTTGTGTATATACATAGGTGTGTGTGAGAGAGAGTATATGTGAGTATATATATATATAATGCATATGTATGCAGTGTGTATATAGGTATGTATGTTTCACATGCATGTTTGTGCATATGTATGTGTATATAGCCCATTTCTTCTGCTGCACGGATGTACTGTATATGTGTGTACATATGTACAATCAACAGTGTTTTACTGTCTTGTCTATCTTTTAGTATGTTTCAGTAGTTTCTCTTATTTATCTCTAATGTACAGCACTTTGCCTCAGCTGTTGTTGTTTTTAAAGTGCTTTATAAATAAAGTTGGATTGGATTGGAGATTTTTTTATTTTTTTGCGGACTGAAAAAAAATTGCGTACACACGATAGGATACGATTGCAGACCCAGGAAATGAATTGAGTTTAAACTGTATTATTGCAAAATTTGTGATATTAGCAAATATTGTATTGATGCCCAAATAATCTGTTAAATTGTATCATGATGAAATTTGTGATTTATACCCTTTATTAGCAGTGAGCCAGTGTACCCAAGATTCTCCTTTAATCAAAACCAAACCCAAGTTGAAAAATCCAGCACAAATAAGCCTTACCTCACTGACTTCAAACAGAGCAGGCCACCTTGCCACGAAAGCCTCCACCATTGGCCCCTCATGCACAACATTGTGTCTTCTAAGTGCAAAAGTCTTGTCCAGTCTTGAGTTTCACAGCCTCTCTGTTGTTCTTCTTCTTTACATCCAAAAGTAGAGCTTTCTGCATGGTCTCCAGACTCTCCTCAGTTTCTGCTGAGGGGTATGTCAGGCAAAAGTTCACCTCTGCTCTCTTTGCCTTTCTGACACCAAAGGCTGCATAGGGTTTTCCTTCATGTTTGTTTTTAAATGAGTTCACAGTCTCTTCTGGGCAGCCCAGTTCTCTCAGATGCGTTGCAGTAGTTTGAGAGTTTATATTTTAAACTGGTCTTCCATCCGCCACATCCACTGCTGGACCCCTTCTCAGTTAAGCATGAATGTGTCTTGATGAGACTCTGGGCTACCTGTTCCATCTCCTCATCATTGACATAGACTTTATACTGCACAATCTCCTCCACTAAACCATTAAAGATAGCCAACTTCAACTTGGGGTCCGGAAAATGTACAGTGCCATTTTGAGCATCAGCCAAATTTGCCTGCGGAAGTTTTATTTCAGCATCGTATAAGAAATTGGGCACAGCAAACAAAAACAGCAGGCCAAGAGGAGATCCACAGTCACTTACAGAGGTGGGAGAGAGGGCTTGAGGGCTTGGGAGCATGTTGGGAGCAGTAAGCATTTCATCATACTGCATAGTGATGGGTCTTGACATATCAATGATTTTAAGAGTTCCTTTCTTCTACTTCTGAAATTGAGGTAAGGTTAATGAACTCATTTCCAAACAAGGAATCCTTAAAGTGGAGTCTAAAATTGCCCTGCAGTCCACACTGTTTCTTTACTTCTGCCATAAGGTCATCAACAGATACAGGAAGTCCATGGAATAGAGTCAGCCTCTGAGAGGTCTCATCAGTCAGGATGACCTTAAGGATCACAGAGGTTCCCATCTTCTAAGCTGTTTACTTTGCACACAAACCAAAAAAGACAAGATATCACATGTCATCCATCTATCCATCTTCTGCCGCTTATCCAAGGTCGGGTCACGGGAGCAGCAGCTTAAGCAGAGAAGCCCAGACTTTCCTCTCCATCCACTTTGTCTAGCTCTTCTGGAAGAATCCCGAGTCATTCCCACGCCAGCTGAGAGACATAGTCTTTTCAGCGAGTCTTGGTTCGTCCCCGGGGCCTTCTCCCTCCTCACCAGGGAGGCATCCAGGAGGCATCCTAACCAAATGCTCGAGCCACCTCATCTGGCTCCTCTCTAGCAGCTCTACTCTGAGCCCCTCCCGGATGACTGAGCTTCTTACCCTATCTGGAAGGGAGAGCCCAGACACCCTGCGGAGGAAACTCATTTCGGCCACTTGCATCCACAATCTCATTCTTTCAGTCACTACCCACAACTCTTGGTGAGGGTAGGAACGTAGATCAACCAGTAAATCACATAGACTGATGCAGACTGATGCAGAGCCCGCATTACTGTGGATACTGCACCGATCCACCTGTCGATTTCCCGCTCCATTCTTCCCTCACTCGTGAACAAGACCCTGAGATACTTAAGCTCCTCCACTTGGGGCAGGATCTCATCTCCGACCTGGAGAGGGCAGTCCACCCTTTTCTGGCTTAGGACCATGGTCTCAGATTTGGGGGTGCTGATTCTCATCCCAGCTGCTTCACATCTGGCTGCAAATCACTTAGTGAGAGCTAAAGATCATGGCCCGTTGAAGCAAACAGGACCACGTCATCTGCAAAGGGCAGAGACCCAATCCTGAGCCAACTGAACCTGACCCCTTCAATGCCCTAGCTGCATCTAGAAATCCTGTCCATAAAAGTTATGAACAGTCTGGATTGGCATGAACAATCTGCCAATCCAGAGGCACTGCCCCCGATGTCCAGGCGATGTTGCAGAGGCATGTCAATCAAGACAACCCTACAACATCCAGAGCCATGAGGAACTCTTGGCGGACCTCATCCACCCCCAGGGCCCTGTCACCAAGGACCTTTTTCCACCACCTTGGTAACCTCATCCCCAGAGATAGGAGAGTCTACCTCACACTCCATTTTCCTTTAAGTAAAATAAAAATAACAATTTATTTAATCTTGCCAGGTCAAAATTGTAAATGAGAAGTTGTTCTCAATTGATTTTACCTGGTAAAATAAAGGTTAAATAAAAAAAATATTAATCAAATGACACAATAGAAATTGAATAACGAATCAGTGAAGATTAAATAGACAATAAAACCGGGTTGTTTGAACTAATAAATGTCACTAACTACAGCTAATAAACAGAGAGGCTATGTACAACATAAAATGTTAATAGGTAGCTGTGTGTGTGAGTGAGGGAGAAAGAAAGTGGGCGTGGTTACGTGTGGAAAACAGAAAGTAGGCAAAGAAGAAAGGAAGTGACGCGACGCAGTTCCGGTTACCGGTGACGTCACTCCCCAAAATGGCGGACCTTAGGGAGAGAAGCAGGCATAGTAGCAGTGACTGTAGGGCCATGCTTTTGCCACCAGATGGTGCCAAATAGTAAGTCAAAGAATGTGCAGCAGTAAGGTTGTAGGCACGGTGATTGGCGCAAGATGGCGTCTGCGAGCGAAGTCTCACAAAAGAATGAACAAGAGAGAGCGGGGGAGAAAGTTATGAATGGTGTGTGTACAAGGAGGGAAGTTCAAAGCACAATGTCTAGTAGGAATGAACAAAGGATCACGTGCAGCATGAGCCAATGGCAGTCAAACCACATATGTCAGCCTATGTTTACACAGCCACCATCTCCACACGCGATCTGTACACTCGCCGGACACGGCTAAGCAGACGCACAACAGCGCAACAACAATAAAACATAAGAGGCGATCTAAGCAAGCCGATTAAAAAGGTTTAACCACAGATGAAACACTTGAGTTATACGAACATGTGGATGTGCAGTTCATCACAAGGGAAATAGAACACATTACTCTAACTGCCCAGAAACCACCTCTTACTTTGAGTTGAGGGGGGGCTGGAAGTGAGTGTTCGTCTTCGGGTCCGGTCCAGTTAAGTGGAGTCGCAGAGTGTTAACGGGCTGTTGTGCGGCTATCAGCGGGACAGCAGCGGCTGATCCTCGGCTTTGTCACGGAGGGAAGCAGCTCAAGCGTTGACTTTAGAAGGTGCCGTCGTCCTTCTGTTTTGTAGCGGCGAGGGGAAAGCTTGGTTTTGCAGAGGCTTCCAGGTGCTGATCAAAAGGGGCGCGTAGCTGAACGCAAACAAGTATCTAGCGCGACCAGTGAGGGTGAAACTGACGTAGCTCTTCGGGGATTGGATGTCTTCAGTACGATGCTGGGTGACGAGAGCGTTGGTGCAGCTCCGACCGCAGCGATCGTATGAGGCGAGGTGGGCTGATTTCTGCCCCCAACAGAGTTGAAACTCGTTCAGACAGGAGACTCCGCCAGAGTTTCCCAGCAAACCCTCACAATTAGTTTGGGTCTGCCAGGCCTGACCAGCATCCTTCCCCACCATCGGAGCCAACTCACCACCAGGTGGTGATCAGTTGACAGCTCCGCCCATCTCTTCACCCGAGTGTCCAAGACATGTGGTTGCAGGTCAGACCATACAACTAAGTCGATCATTGACCTGCGGCAGAGGGCATCCAGAAGCCAAGTGTGCGTGTGGATACCCTTTTGTTTGAACATGGTGTTCGTTATGGACAATCCACGATGAGCACAGAAGTCCAATAACAAAGCACTGCTCGGGTTCAGATGGGAGGGGGGGACGTTCCTCCCAATCACACCCCTCCAGGTCTCACTGTCATTGCCCACGTGAGCATTGACATCTCCCAGCATTGGGACCCTAATGTACAGGCCCTGTACAATGTACAGTGGTACATTGTACAGTGGTAAGTTGAGCTCGACTATATCTAGTCAGAACCTCTCAACCTCGTGCACCAGCTCAGGCTCCTTCCCCATCAGAGAGGTGACGTTCCACATCCCTAGAGCTAGCTTCTGCAGCCAAGGGTCAGACCGCCAAGGTCTCCGCCTTTGGCCACCACCCAGCTCACACAGCACCCAACCTCCTTGGCTCCTCCCATAGGTGGTGAGCCTATGCGAAGGGGGGCCCACCTTGCCTCTTTGGGCTGTGCCTGACCGGGCCCCATGGATATAGGCCCGGCCCCCAGACGCTCGCCATCATGCCCCACCCCCTGGCCTGGCTCCAGAGGGAGGCCCCAGTGACTCATGTCCAGGCGAGGGGGAGTGTCGTCCATTTGTGTTAATCATGATAGGAGGTCTTGGTGAACTGCTCTTTGTCCGGTCCCTCACCTGTTTGCCTTGGGTAACCTACCAGGGGCATAAAGCCCCCGAAAACTGGATTGGGACATTGGGACACATTTTTTAAAGAGCATGAAATTTAAAACAACGCCAAAATTGGGACATTGGGACATATTTTTTAAAGAGCATGAAATTTAAAACAACGCCAAAATCCACCACAGTTCCATTACGTTCTATTACAAAGGCAGATTTTGCGCTTGGTGGTGTTTCTACTCACTGAAATCTTGCTCAAGTGGTTGAGCAAGTGGGGGATAAACCATTTGTGTTCATTTATGGATGCACTTTCCTTAAACTCTTCACAGTAGAAGTCCCGATATGATATACACTTTTATTGTGACACGGCTGAATCAGGAAGTCTTTTCATTTTGACCAACATTTAACCCATATTATGATATGATAACAGAGCACAGGTAAATAATAATCAATTGCTAAGAGATGGACCAGTAACAGAAAACTTTAAGCTGCTGAGAGCCGTTGTTGTTGCGTGATTAAAAGACACAGGCAATGGTTTGACTTTTTGTCTTCTGTATGGCCACTTATTATTAACCATTAAAAATATGAAAATACAACAGAGTGTTGCAACACAGTGAAGAATAAAAAAAAATAACAAACTAAAATAATAAAGGTTAAAGGGTATTTTTACTCACCGAGTGATCAGGCTAGGAGCACAGTTTTAGCATTTATCCTCGCCAGTCGGCGGAAATCATCCGGTCTCACGGAGTTCTACAAAGTATTAATGTTAACAGTATACCGGCCAACCAGTGCTTAACATCATCAAGAACTACTACAAATCAGTTTGGGACATTATTTTTACGTCTTACCTAGTGGATGGCAACAAGTTTACTCTCAATTTGAGTCAAATAGCACACGAGGCAGCAAAAGTAATTCGACCGCAGAACCGGAAGAGAAACCCAGACGTGACCCTATGGGGTTGATCACCTGAGCCCACAGGGGTTCACTGATTGGCTCCTTCTACCTAGCCCTCTTCAGCAACTCCTTTTTTTACTTTTTTTTCCCTCTATTTCTCCTTCTCTCCATTTTAACCACTTTTAACCCAGATTTAACAGTTATTATTGCATATATCAATTTCAATGAATTATCAATATATTTCAAAATAAAATGAATCATCTATTTATTTATTACAAAATAAAATTAAATGCTTTTAGAATATTTTTATGACTCTTTCCAAATAATTGTTTCTTTCACAAATAAAAGGAATTATTTTAAAGAAATAGTTTCAACAAAATAATGTCACTTTATAGCCTGGGCTACAAACAGTAACGTGACTCATAATGTTAAGGCTGAAAGTCATTACTATATTAATGCAGATATCTTGTAGTACAGTATAGTATAGTACAGTACATCACTTACTTGAGCATGAACACTAATCAAGTTTATGTCTTTACTTTCTCTGTAATTCAGTTTCTGTAGGAGGAAAGTTGTGTTGCTGCAGAAAATGGAGAATTTTTGTAGGCAACGTCTTCTTCCCTTTGTTTCACTTGGCATTGGCACATTACTGCCACCCACCTCATCTGGAGTTCTGGCTTTTTTGACTTAAAAAAATACTAATTATTCCAAACTAAGTTAAGGTACAAAATTTCTCATTGGCTAATGGGTTAACGTGCAGACCATAAACTGTTACAACTACTGTTGTCTTTCTAAATAGAGTATGCCATGGCAAAAAGCTACTTTAAAAGTGTCCTGTGGATCATCAAACAGCATGTGAAACACCCAGCACGAAAGTCAGAGACTTTCTCACAGTACTAGAGTGGAGTCTGAATGAAAAGGCAAGTGCAGAACACCTGCTGCTGTGCTCTGGTCTTTTATTTTGTGGAAAGGTATGTCTTTTTGTCTCTGAAGCCTCCAGCACCTGATATTTATTCTACATGCTGAAGCCCTGCCTTTTCTGTTTTAGCTCCACAGGTTCTCACTTCCCCCTGTAGAGAAATCATCTCAACCACTAATTGTTTTTAGTCGTGATCATGATCAGGACAGTGAACAGATTAGTTATTTAAATTTGGAATTTTCCCAACTTTTGGCTAACAAATCAAGCCATTTACTGTAATTTTAGTGACATGTGTGCACCAGTCTATAATTAAACCCTAATTGACCCTTTTTTTACTTTATTTAATATTCTGTATTTTAATAGCAGTCTGTATTGTAATAGCATATTAAACTGCAGTATGACACAGGTTCATAGTTATTATAGTATAATAAATGGAGTGAAAAGAGATTAGCTGTAGATTTAAAAGTAAACTTAAGAACAAAATTTCATGGACTCTCATTTCCACTCCAGTTGACATGCTGTTTATCCAAGTGCATTGAGCACATGCAGCTGTAGCAGAGTTCATATGCAGTGTAGTTACAAGTATCTGCTGCACATATGCACTTCATATTTATTTGTCTCGATTGAAATTACCTTTGCAGAAAAAAAATTAATCATGAGAGTTATATTTACTGAAGATAACCAGGAACAACTGGTGCATGAGTCCTGTAGTATTTGATTAAAATTGCATTTTTATTTTTGCTTATATTCACACACCGTCATAAACCGCGCTGCTGCTTTGAGCTCTGAATCACACACTTTGGATAGATTGACTTCTCGGATCACAGAAGAAGAAGAAGAAGAAGACCCACCTACAGGACCTGACTCATAGGCGGTTTCTCCCCACTCCCCCAATGCCTGTCTTTGTCATTTTGCACACAAGAAAAATCGCAGTTTACACTGAGCTGAGCTTGGACAGACATTGCTTTTGCATAAAAGGAGAAAGGCGATAAGGAGGTACAATTGGCGTCACTTTCGCACTTCTCTTTTTCTCTCAATGGAAATACAAGTTTGAGACGAGTACTTGCAGCTCTTCGCCCCAGACATGGACTGTTGCGCACATGCGTCCGTGCGCCTCTTGATCCCTGGACTTTTACGCATCGCGTTGCTGTGGGTCGTGGAATTCAAAGTGTTCGCCCAACATGGTAGGTGAATGAAAAACTTTACCATCGCTCAATTTACGACTTCTTCGGTCCAAAAACACTCTGCTGTGTTCGCATTTTCCAAATGGTCCCCACCTGCTTTGATTTGACCTTGATTATAAAAGTCCTTTTCATTTTACATCTTTCCTCTTCACAATCAGGGGCGTTTCGAGTAGAAGCAGATGTCTAATGCAACCCAGAGCATCGCATATGCAACGTTTCTTATCCTCATTCTTTACATAAAAATACAAAATGAGAACATGTTGCCTGTCAAAGGACTGAGCAAAGCTGCGTGAGTTGGCCTTTGCTGCTACATTCCCATCACTCAGCAAGTCCAGAGTTTAGAGATGGTCCCTCACAAGACACAAGAGATGAAAACAAAGCTGTCACAAACTGTAAACAATACGAGTAGACACGAAAACAAGGCTGCATATTTCTGCAGACACTCAAATGTGTGTCTTATTTAAACCTAAATAGATTTACATTTTCTAAACTTCCTTAATTGCTTCTCCAGAGATGAATTACTATTTATCGTTTCATCAAACAAACAAGAGCTCTAATCCTGTATGTGTGAGGAGTTACTCTGCACCCTGCTCGAAATTAGAAGTCATTAATAAATGCTGTAAAAACAACAGAGGCAGTAATAAAAGTTGTAATCAGAATCAGAAGTCAGTCTTCAGAAAACACAGCTAATCTTGTGAACAGACAACACAACTTGTTGCTTAACATGATCCGGTTATACCGTATTCTCACTGTTTCTTCCTCCTTGAAGCTCTTGTCTTTCTGTCATTGTTGCAGCGATCACACTTGCTCATAAAATTAAAAAAACTTAAAAGGTTTGAGTACCAAGGTTTTACATGAGTTTCAAAGTGCATCTGAAAGTGTACCAGCTCTGATTTCTCCCCTCTGGTTCCAAATCTTAACATGATAAATATAAAGAGAAAATTTTTTTGAATCCTTCAGTTAACAGGATTTCAAATCAGATTTAATAAAGATTATGTGCACATTTAGACTGATGTCTGAAGTCCTGTTTAACTTGACTAGAAAATTTACTCATTATCCTTTCAAATCCAACATGCCACCCCGTCCTTCATCTTACTCAGGTCTCTTATGTCCCCTGGGCAAACAACAACACATCAAAGCACACAATCGTAAACTTTAAGGCTGGCCATTGTAAAAAAGAAAAAATGCTGTGGGTCATCATTGAGACTGAAAACAACTCCTGAAGCGCAGTGGGAAGGACACTTTGTGTGCAGCAAACAATGCAAGTGGAAGCTGAAGCAATATTCGATAAATATCTCGCATCTGAGACTGGAAAACCCCACACTTGTTCTTAAGTTATTTATCCGTAATTTAAAGGGAGACCTTTTTTGTGTGTGGAAATGAGGAGTTTAGGAAAAACACTCTCAGGTGTCTTCAGTACTGATTAGTCATAATAAGTCTTAAATTATTTAAGCATCTTAGATGTCATCCAGATTCTTGGTCTGTGACTGTGCTGTTCTGACTCTGTAGTTCCTGGATGACCGACCCCCTTGGAAACAGCTGTAACCTCGGCTATGTTAACACCACACTTAACTCATTTAATCTTCTGTCTTGAGAAACCAGAGAATTCCCCGCAATGTCCCTGCACATCTGGGCTGCTGAGGGCCTCCCTCCCAGTGGAATCTCCCTTTACAACCAGGAGCCACTTCATTAGCTCACCACCCCACCACCTGCCCCTCCCCTGTGGCTCTGTAAACTCATTAAGCTGCCAATTGGAACAGGTTAGCCAGTAGCCAAAGTCCTGCGGATTGTCATTACTAAAAGAAAAACCTGGTTGTTTGGACAACCTGTGACCTCAAATCTTGTCAGTGGAGGTGCCAGACGAGGTGTACATGGCAGACAGACAGTGATGTAAACAAGAGCAGTTGCTCTCACAGGGCTGTCAACATGGTGGCTGCCTGCTTGTGAGGCCTTGTTTAGGCTCCAGGCATCAACTCATTAAATCAAGGCTTTGACAGTCACGATCCTAAATACTCGGACTGTTTGTTTTCCCTGACTTTACTCAGCCACTACAATGAACCGTATACACAGGAAGCAGAAACACTGGAAGTGAAATAACATTTTGTTCAGGTTTGTTAAGAAAGGCCTTTGATGACAACTTTGACTAATTTAGCTTCACAGATGTGGAGTTTTTGAGAGTGTGCCAATGTGGAAACCTGCATGTTCTGCTCAAGTGGTTGTCCTGGTTGTTTTTACCCTCCAGCTGCAGGCCGGCTTCTGAGCCGTCTTCTGTGCTATTGGCTTTTGCCTCCTCCCAAGCATCATAGAGAATGTCTGTTATTCTTAGCAATTTAGATAACCACTGGGGTTGAAATTATATTTTCCTGAAACTCACCTCCCGAACACTGACTGACACTTTAAATACACTAATACATTCATCTCATATGCACTTTCTTGCAACTAATTAATTGCTTTCCACACTGATGTTCAAGATCTTCTGCAACCAGCCAATTATGCTTAATTTACTGGTTCATCTACTTCATTTAAATCAGAATAAAAGTCGATTTATGTAACAGAGATGATACAAAAACTATTGTTTCATCTTAATAAAACAAAACATGTGTTGTATGTTGGAGGTCTAGCCTTAGCTTATCTATAGCCTTTGTTCCTGGTTTGGCAAGTTATTTTAAATTAAATGACAAAACAGTTCACTCACCTGCTTTTTCTATAGCTTTCATCCAGAAAGTGTAATCTCCATTACCGATGGCATTCACAGCAGGATATAGGTTATTATACCCACTCAACTGTGGCTATGAGGTGCTGACTAGACCTAAAAAGAACTATTAAGTGAACCATCACTTAAATCAAGTTCCACAAATGACCATGACCATTTCCTCTCAACAAACTCTTATCTTGTTTCAAAGTAAGAGACATTGTCTCATCTCTTTTTGGACTGAAGTTGTCATTTTTTATAGTTGCAGTTTTTTGCTTTTTTATTATTTTTACTGATAATTTACGTTCTATAAATGTGAGTAAAATGGGAGGTTCAATTGTTTTTATGAGCTCAGGTCCTCCACATTGTTTTAAGTTTCACTGGTCTGCTTTCAGCTTCACCACAGTTCAGTTTGCAGTCCACATTTTGACCCTTGTCCTTGTAATTTTTGTTCTTACAGTGCCAGAGTGTTACCCAGGAGGCCATCGGATTCTGCGTAATCCCTACCGGAGCATTGACTTTGACTCCACAGAGATTCAGAACACTGCCATCCAGGATCTGATCTGTGACCACTCGCTGTTGCCAGGCTGGTACAGATTCAGGATCAACAATAAACCTGCAGAGATGCCGACCACTTGCATTGAGGTAAAAAAGCAGAGGAGGTTTGCCAAAAGAGGTTTTGTGTTTATATTGTTCCACTTTGTCTCTCTTCTGATTCAAAAACAGTAAAAACAAACACCTCTGCCAAAAAAACACCCCCTGCTCACAGAAACATGCTTCAACCAACTAGATTGATATAATAAGCACCTTTAGCAAAGCTAGAGGGTAAAATAATCCCCTGTCTGCACGTAATGATTTATTCATTCATTCACTGCATTTTCACTATAGATGAACCGCTGTGGCACACAGGCTCCAGTGTGGCTATCACTGAGAGACACCTCACTGCCACAGCCTGGTGAGATACGCCAGCTCTCTGCCTGTGCCACCTGGCAGTTTTTCCATGGCAGCACCAAAGACTGCTGTCTCTTCCGCATCCCCATCACGGTGCGGAACTGTGGGGAGTTCCTGCTTTACTACCTGCAGCCCACTCAAGGATGCATGGGATACTGCGCCCAAGGTGAACACGATTAGGCAATATTTTGCAGGAGGAACATATTCTGTAATTGTGTAAACTCGAAATCCAAATAAACACATTAAGTCCAGAAGATACTTGTCAGAGTGAAATCACTTACTTCGTTTATATTTCAGTTTCTCCCACTTTGGGACGAATACACTGCCAGCTAGGTGAGGTGGAAGTCAGTGGCCAATGCAAAGGTAAGGGTCTTTTTACATGAAAGTTATGGTATTAATTTGTAATAGGGAATCAATATTATGGCTTGCTAATGCAGTTTCCTCTAGCTTTGCAGAGGCATTCATTTGGTAATTTCTGGAATAATACTGAATAAAGCTGTGAATAACAATCTCCATTTTCAGCCGCTGTGCCATCCCTGCCCTCCCGACCAGTGATCACCACGGAGCTGATTGGCTACAGTGTCCACCTGAGGTGCTCCTTCATCCCACCACCTTGGAGCCACCCACTGGGTTTCCAGGTGGTTTGGGCCAGACACATTGGCCACAGCATGAAGGCTGAGATCAGACAGGAATCCACGCTGAAGCCATTTTCTCTCGTGGAGATGGATGGTGTTTACTTCAGGCTTGGGGAAACGGTAATTCCAGTTAGAATGTGCTGAAAGTTTCACAAGAAGAAAAGGGGGTGGGGATATACTGACCTCTTTTTGCTTGGGTTTAACCTCACAGAGCAAAGACACAGAAACAATGTGTGTCATATCTAGATGAGAAATGGCAAAGGGAAGACGGGGACGTTTAATCAGTTGCAGGTTGGAAAATCCTCCATCCACCTGCTTTTAATTTAAAGGTCTCCATTCCAATCTTCACATTAAATTCTGGGGAAGTTGTTTTACATGGACTGATACACATACACACTGAAGTTGTTCACCGGGATTTTTTTCCCACAGTTTTCTCTGCAACTCATTTGCTGCTCTGTCCTCAAGGACACACTCATACAGCTGCAGATTAGTCATGCATGTACAGTCAGATGGGCATCAGCTGTTTTTTTTTTACCAGAAGACATGAGCTGACACAATTTATTTGATCAGTCAGCTTTTGATGCACTTAATTTTTAACGCTGCAGTGCATAACCTTTGGAGAGTTGTGTGGTTGTTTATGTTATGATTCTACCTCTATTTGGTCTTTGTGAACAGAAACAATGTAGCAATATTTGTCTTCTGTATCTTTCATCCGAAAACAGGCTCTGTCAGGCAATACTATCAGATGTGACAGAAGAAGCATATCTTTGTATACAGCAGCAGTTCAGGGACAGATGGGGACAAGAAGCCAAATTACTGTGGTTTTGGGGCAGTAGAATGCGCTTCAGAAACATTTCATTGGTGCTTTCTTGTGTTTCAGTCATAATCCAACCTGATTGTAGCAATCACAATTTACTAGCACAATATAGTTGTTGCCTCCATCTGTCTTGACACTACTTGTTACTTCATGTGTGCAGCAACACGAGCAACACTGCTGTCCTGAGAAACACAGAGGGAGATGTGTGGAGCACATAGATTTAATCAACATTGTGTGAATGAATTTATTTACACCTGAACGCTACAATTTTAAGTTCAGTTTGTTGAATCAGAACTGTTTTTACTGCAGATTTTAGCAACTGTGTGAGTAATAAAATCTATTTTCAATCACTATTCGGATGCAGAGTGGCTTACCAACAGGAATTCCTCAAGTGCACATGCTTACACTGTCAAGTTGTCCTGCTAACCAATATACACAATAATTGCTTGTGGCCATAGAACTAAATATTTGCACCAGAGAAAGAAGAAAGAAAACTGCGGGTATGACAAAAACTTACAGTTAATGGAAAATGACAGCAACAAGCTCAAGACGAGCAGCAGCAATACACTCACTGATCTTCTGCCAAGTGAGGTCTACTAAAAGCACATTTCAATCAATTTGCAATTGTCATGAATAAACTACTTCTTTCATTCTGACTATAAGTCATTTTCACAGAGCTACAACACAGAGGCTGCTGACAGCTCTCATTTTCACCACAAAATTACTTGTTGCCAGAAATCACAAAGGTATAAGATTTTTAACCTGATGTCACTCTGGCTATTTGCCCCTGTGCAGTTATGGCCATTGCGCTGCCATATTTGGACACCAGGCTTGCATTAGTTGTGTCTGGAACGTGTTGCAGTGGGCCGGGCTCGCTCACGGGGCCCATCTTCATTTAACACATGTTGATATTGCCGCTGAGCTGGGTTAAAAGGTCATCTTATTATTTTTTTTTTTTACCCTGAGAGTGAGTTGATAGAGCCGCAGTTCAGAGGAGTGATCACTGATACACAAAAACACTTAGTTTTGTGTATCCAATCTCTCCAATCTTGTTTTTTTTAAAAAAATACCAGCTGCACAGTTCCGTGATGTCACTAATGAATGGAAATCCCAGGTAATATTTCAATTTAAATATAAAGTTTAAATGATGCTGAAGAATAAACCTACAAGCAGGGATGACTTATGTTTCTGTTTCTTCAGGAATCATTCCCTGACAGATGGATAAAATTCCTATGCTATGCCTATATCTTTCCTTACAGTTCTCTTGCAGTGTGTCAGCTTTCAGTGCCAATTCAAGCAGCAGTTCCAGATCCACTCCAAGAGAAAGTGAGAGCTTCTATGCAGGACTAAAGGTAAACAAGACTAAAATTTGCAGAACTGAAATGTGTCCAGCCAAAGACTCATTTTATACCCTTTCTCCAGTTTTCTCCAGACTCACTCCAAATAGCAGAGAATGGAAAGGAGCACAAGGTGATTATCCACAGCACTGTGCCCATCCCCTGCTACAACTCTGAGCAAGGCCACCAATGTGGAGTTCCACTGGCTCTGAGTGTCCACGACCCAGGTCAGACCTACAGCAAAACAGAACACATATTTAAAATGTTTTCACCTTTACCTAATGGCAGGGACATAATGAAGCCTACAGTTTGAGTAGAACCATCTGAAGTCATGGAGGAACAGACTCATATATCGTATGTCTGCAGCAACATCTGCTGCTGACCAAACGTACCAATCTTAAAGCATTCATACCCTAACTTGACAAATGGGTTTATTGTGATATAAACACAATAAGAGGAAATGAAATGAGCAAATGTGAGCTAAGAAAGAAATTGAAAAATCTTGCTTGGTTCATTTGCTTCATTGCAATCTTTAATGTACCAGGGACTGTAATCAAAGCAAAACAGTGGCCTCTAATTGCTTGTTTTATTTTTCCCACTTCAGCACATAGCATTTGAACATAAACAACATTTTGTCCACCAATTGAGGTCCTAATGCTCTAAGAAGGTGCTTCGAGATGATTAGAGGGTCACCCTCTTCCTTGCTGTTGTTGACATTAATTTGTCTCTTCCTGCTTGGGGTTTTTCTTCTGTTGTGCTCCAACTTGTCTTGCACACCATCAGATCAAAGCCAGCACAGGGAGACCTTATTACAGTCTTGTAGGCAGCTTTGTGCCGTCCATTAACACTAACTTCCTACTGTGTTGACATCCACAGACAGTCTTGGACATGAGGTCTCAAATGTGGTGCTGTCCACCTGCCAGGTGGAGCTCCAGGCTAACACCTGCAGCAATGGCAGCTGCAGTCACACAACGTTTTTTGTCACCGCTGTCACGGATTTCATGCGCGATGGGAACCGTGCGAGCATGATTGGCGCTCTGCCTGTACCTGGTGCACCACGACTCTGGAGGAGCTATATCCCAAAGTCTCTTAAAGTGAGTTGAAGTGGAAATGCTCAAATGTATAACAGTTAAGTCTGTATAGATGTGTTTCGTCTGCACAGTCCTCACATTTTAATATAGTGTAGTCCAATAGAGATTCCAGAGATTGGGAGATATAAATTGTATTTATGGTCCTTTAGAGGGTTCAACAGATCAAGGATCTTTGCCTTCCAAGGGTTCATAAAAAAGTTCAAGCCATCATTGAAGGGTTTTTGAAACAGGATTAATAAGTAAATTAATCCTGATTCCCATCATCCCTGAGATACTTCTAGGGGTTCCTGGAAGTCAGAGAAAAGAGGAATTTGAAGCATCAAAGTTATATGAGGTTTCGGGAGCTTTTGGGGATTTTTGTGTTTTTTTAAGAAACTGTCATTAAATTTGTCTCTATAGATTCATGTGTGCTTGTGGATGTTCCAAATATAATTTTGTTGCATAGTAATGCAAACTGCATAGGGCACAGATGTGTCTTTGGCATTCTTGTGGATGCCTGAGAAGTCTTTAAGGAGTGTGGACATTTGGATTTTATCCTCTTGATCACCACGGACATGAGTCCCAAACTAAATGATGAAAGTTAGCAGAGTGATATAATTATCTACATATGACTAAACAGAGATTATTAAAACAACTATTGTGATTACAGGTCTCTCTCTGTCACACTGTGTACATATCCACACACTTATACTGTGCTTTATTAAGATTGAGGATCGTGTGTAGCGTGTGTCTGACACAAAGTTTGAGTAAAGTGGTCATTAGCTGCATACACATGAGCTATTACATTATGTAAGACATGATGTCAGGCCTCCAGACTCTGCGTCTCTGATGGATCCACTGAACAGATGGGAATCTGTTTGTAGAGAAAACATCAAAGCCCAAGGTTAAGGGGTCAGAGGGTGGGGGCCTCCCTAATCTTTGTTTCTCTGACCTCTGCCTGTCCCCAGGTCACAGCCCAAGATATTCCCACTTCCATTTGCTACTCTCTGACTGACCCACATATCATCACACTTGACGGCAGGTAAATTCCCTTCCTTACCACTTGTTAAAAGCTGTTAAGTGAAAATTTGTATCATAAATTGATGATTTGTTGAGTATGGGATGGTAAAACAGCAGAGTATGTCCTTTGCAAATGCAGACGTTATGAAAACCACCAGACTGGCACTTTCATCCTTTATAAGAGCCTAGCCAGGGAGTTTGAGGTCCATTCTCGCCAGTGGGACTGTGGCAGTCGGCACTATGCTGTCGCATGCAACTGTGGTGTTGCAGTGCGGGAGGGGAATGAGGTTGCTCTCTTTGACATGTGCAATGGCCAACCACAGGAGACCCGACCACAGCTTACACTGAGGAACCTTGGTGAAGAGCAGGGCAGTCGGGTCCGGGTTCTGGAGAGCCACCAGGGGAGGAAGGTCACCGTAGGTATCCGAACATTTTGACACTGGTTGCATTTTTTTCAGGATGCAGTTTGGTTCCTAGAAAACATAATTTGCTTTTAAAATGCTACTCACCATGACACAAATGTTTCTCTGCATGAGAAGTTGTCATGTTAATTAGATGCTGTATGTGATTCTTCTCTTGTAGTTTATCTTTCCCTCCGGGGCCTTTGTTAGGGCCGATGTTGGTGACTGGGGGATGAGCCTATCTGTACGGGCGCCCAGCGTTGACTACGGTAACACAAAAGGCCTCTGTGGCACCTTTGACCATAACGTCAACAATGATTTCCAAAGCTCTGATGGTCACTCTTACGACCCTGACGACGTGCATCACTTCATACAGGGATGGAGGTCAGTCTACCATTAGAGTTACACTAAATAAAATTACTTTGCTTTGTCAGAACCTTATTTGGCTGAATTACTTATTATTCTTTAAAGTATAAGGTCCAGTTCAGACCTGTTATTAGCCAAACCCTCGGTGATTTGATTCCTTGAGGATTTGTTTGAGGACGAGAGTTTCCACATTCATCCTCAAACCACCTGTTAATTTGATTTCTGTAAACAGATATGAGGACTCATTCAGACCTGAACTTAGCATGGTCTAACCTGTGGAGGGATCCCTTAGGACATATGTCAATACCAAGGCTGAAATGGGTCTAAAAGATTGTCATTTGTGTTTTTCCTTTTTTTTTGTGTGTACTAGAATTGTTCCAGGAGAGAGTTTATTTGACAAGATGCCTCATGGAACAACACAAGAGTACAGGAGGCCTTTCTGTCAGTGCAGGAGAGGAGACAGCCCCTCTCATCATGCTGGCAGAGAGATAAGGAACCTGTACAATCCTTCTGTTCATGCCAACTGCATAGCTTATGATAATGTGGATTACACATCTGTCTTCCCCTCCATAGACACAACAGTGGAGTACATGAAGAGTACAGACAGAGAGGAAAGCATCTTGGATATGTCTGCCTTCAACAGTCATCTTCTGGAGAAGAAGCACCTTCACTTTTACAGTGAGAACATCCAAAACAGTGACATTGATCTTGCTCTAGACAGTGAGCTCAGGAAGGATCATCTGCTTTCCATTAACAGGCAGAGGAGACAGGTGTTATTTGATTTCCATTCTGTCTTTGCTGCTCAAAGCCTCAATCAGGCTGATTTGGAGAATCTGGCATACTTTTTCCCAGAGGATCACCTGGCAGAGGCCCGACCTGAGGTGCAACCTCAGTGGCCCACTCCAAGTGGCCTGCCCTCAGCCAAAGCTCTGGAAGTGTGCCAAATGGCTTTGGTCAATTCTACTGTCGGTACAGTATGCCGGGGGCTGCTGGGACGCCGCCTGGATGAGGCAGTGGATCTGTGTATCCTGGACCTGCAGCTCAAAGATGATCTGGGCTGGGAGGAAGCACTTCTGCCATATCTGGAGAATGAGTGTGAGAGGAAATTGCTGGAAAATCGGACCCAAAGAGCCTTAGAGATGGCAGGTCAACCAGGAGTGTCTGGGGAAGTGGTGATGGCACTGCGCTGCCCCAACTTTTGCAATGGAAATGGAGAATGCACAGAATGGGGCTGTCAGTGCTATCCAAGCTACAGCTTCTATGACTGCAGCCTCACCATCAGTGAGTATATAAGCCTTTTCTGCTAATCTTCATGTCTGTTCTCTGATTACAAGAATATGTATTCAAAATTATCCTTTTACAGGCCAGCCAGTAGAGCTAACAGATTTGGAAAACGGTGGATTATGTGACATCCGAGCTTTTGATTGTCGCAGTGTCCGAGTCTTTGGGCTTGGTTTCATTGACTCATCTGATCTCAGCTGTCGTGCGACCAGACTGAAGGTGAGAAAAGCCTGATAACGATGATGGTGTTTGTTTGTGTTTTTGTCATATAAATTGCACCGACTCCACAGTACATGCACGGAGTTTGGGTCGCAGGGGAAGACCAGCGAACAAAAGCCACCTTCCTCAGCTCCAAAGCTTTAGACTGTGCCGTGCCATCTTTGAGCAACACAGCGGTCAATTCAGAGGATTTCATGATGGATGACAAACCATACGCCCGCTGGGAGATCAAGGTGCGTCTCTAATTTACCAGCATTTGATGGTTGATGACTACTTTGATGGAGCTTGTCCATAACATCTTTTTCTACCAGGTGACCAATGATGGCTCCCAGTACAGCCAGGCCAAGGTGCTGACAATCTACGATGGCGTTTGCCAGGTCTGCGAGGCTTCACGCTCAGGACTCTGTAAGTTAAAGGTAACTTACATTCATAGGTGAACAACGGTTTTCCACATTAATTTGTATGAAAGTAAAATAAACACACATACGAATGTCACTGAGTCTCTGAGATGGACTTAAATTAAACTATTTTGGCAGTAAAATTTTAAATAAGCAATTTATCTGATTTCACATAAAGTTTTGTCAAGTTAGGCTAAATTTATGTGATTGAAACAAGGAAAATATTCTACACTCATGAGACTGTAAAAGAAAACTTGGACATGTCAGTGTTTGTTTATTTGAATATGGGAAACAGATTTACGAGTCACTGGGTGTTCTGTGGAACAGTGTGGTGAAGTGTTTTATATGCTCTGTTTGGGGTGCAGAATTCGTAGCCGGCTGAATGACTAAACCAGATACAGAGTGCTTTTCCCATTCTCTCAACATGGAGCAAGCTGATTAAAAACTTACACAGACATTAATGAAAATAACAAAAGATACAGAGAGGGGGCTGTTGTTACTGGATCTACTTTTTACAAGAGTTCACACAGAAAAACATGTCATCTTACCAACAACCCAGAGTGAACACACACATCCGCTCACACAGCTGCAAACACAAAGACAATTGCATGTGCTTGCCAAAGCTGAAACTAATTGAATTAGCTTAAGTGGAGATGTAGCGGATGATGTCTATACAGAGCTGATTTCCTGTCCCTTACCTGGTAAAGAAGTCTGCAAATGGAAAGCACACAGTTTGAAAAAAATATTTTTAATAATGTTGTAATGTCATGCTGTTAACATGTCAACATTTAAAAACAACACTGTAAAATATGAGTACACAAACAAACCTTTCTGCCTGTTTTTACTGTGTTTCTGTTGGCCAGGAGGGGACATGTAACATCGATGGGATGTGTTTTGCAGAGGGAGACTCCAATCCCAGCAGCCCTTGTCTCCTCTGTGATGCAGCCAAGTCCAAATTCACCTGGTCTGTGACCCAAGGTACCAAATGATTACTGATATCTTATCAAATGAAAAGTAAACAACATTTTCATTGCCATCATCTGTGTAACCACAAACAGTCTTCCACGCAATCAACATTTTTTTTAATCTGAGAGTGCATACATCCTTTTTTGCAGTCTACTCTTTTAGTGGAGCTGCATCATACAATATTTTAGGTAGTAGCATTTTTCCAACTTATTGAAACACTTTCTGAACTGAGATTTGCTGTTTTAACATATTTCCCCTGTACATAATGATCGGGGTAAAGCTGCTGCCAGCATTATCGTCTTATGGGGAACTTCCTGTCTGTTGCTGCCAAAAAGGACCAGTGTATAAACATTTAGGAGGAATTCTCACTCTCATTCATTTTCTGCCGCTTTATCCACTGAGGGCAGATATTTATTATTTCATTGAACCTTTATTTTACCAGGCAAAACATTAAGAATAAATTTAGCTTCTCCAAAATGTCCTATTAAACATTCTACATATGTGATAGCTGCGTAATAGAGCAACACATAATTTAACTCAAGTATTTCAAAAGCTGTAATAATAAATTTATTTCCCAGTTTCGTGTGGACGTTCATGCACAGAACCTTGAATTGTGTGTGAAGAGATACTACTAATCTGAGTCTTCTAATGATACTTTTTCTTGCTGTGTTAGAGCAGTGTTAGTCATGGTAGCCTGTCACTGTGGTCACCCTTCCACTGCAGTTCTGTTTGTCTCCATTAACAGATCAAAGGAGTGGAGATTTAAGTTTCCCAGCATGCCCTGGCCTGTCATTTATCCGCTCTAAGAGAAAAGGGGGAAGGGAAGAGAGGGGGGGTAAATAAACTGGTTGATTTGCGCTCAACAAACCACAACTTGGCTGCAACAGTGAGGGTACAACAGTGATAAATCTACAGCTCTAATATATAATTTCATCTCATGTTCAGATTTAAAACTTCAGTTTCCTTTGAAATGTAATAAAGTCATGGATTTATCAGATAATTGCTTCCCCCTTGGGCATTATAATGAGACAAATTGAGGAACATTAAAGTTGATGTTGGATGGACGGATTAATGCACAGCTTCATCATGCTTTCCTCTTAGTATTGTTTTTACCATCATGGTGTGAAAGCAATACCCTTGGATTACACTCACTCTCTGTTAATCATCTGTGGCAAAAGTGTGACTAGAGTAGTTGGGGGAGATCTTGCAGAAATAGTAGATGAGAACTCTAGTTGGAAAGAAAAGATGGAAACCGCTCCTTCCGTGGACATGTGTGTTTACACTCTGACTCTTCCATGAAATGCCAAGGGGAATGTTTTTGCCAAAGCAAGATTCTGAAAGAGTTTGTGTTTGGACAGGAAGCAAATCCTGTCTTTAAAACACTTGGAGTTGGACATGTGCCGGTAGATAAGAAAGAGAAAACAACTGTGGATGTGAAAAGCTTTAAATTTAAAGTACAGACTTGTCTAAGTTATGTCAAACGTGTACAGTACATCAGCACTTCTCTCTTTCTCTCCCTGACAGTCAACCAGCCGCCAGACTTCCACCGTCCTCAAAGTGACCTGCAGACATTTGCTGGAGAGAATTTTGTCTTCCAGTTTGCTGCATCAGACCCCGAGGGCTCAGCGCTTCTCTTTCAACTGGAGGAGGGTCCAATGGGGGCTGTTCTTTCCCCAGCTGGCCTCCTTATCTGGAGGGTCCCCGTGCTTCCAGAGGAGAGGAGCTACTCAATCCGCTTCATGCTGTCTGACGAGTGCAACGCTCAGAGCACCTTCACTGTGGAGGTAGAGTTGGAGAAAGAAGAAACTGAGAGAAGAGAAGGGGAGGAGAGGGAAAAAATTTAAGAAACATTAAAGAAGAAAAAAGGAGGAGGGAAAAACCCAAATGTTTTTGAATATGAATATGCAATCATCTGTCAGCATTTGGTGTCATGTGCATTTCATTGTCTATGTGGGATTAGTAGAGTTACTGTAAACAATGTAGATTGTAAGCCTCAAAGTCAGGTGGTTTTAGTTATGTTCATAACAAATGATTGATGTGGATCTTAAGGTTTGGAAATGAAGCAAAAGTGTAAATGCAGCATTCTAACTTTATACCTGAAAACCTTTGGGAATGATGCAAAAGGAAGCAACGGAAATATATTTTACATCTAAAAGACATATAAGTTGAAGTCTCCAGCAGCTGCATAGTAATTATATAAAAATTGATGTAAAGATGATAATATGTATTTAAGTATTGTACATGTGAACATGCATTCAGTCAAAAACATTTACTGTAGAACTATTAAAATATTCATAGTTTGGAATAAGAAGGAAATCTTTATAATTTAAACTTTCATTTATGCACAT
This sequence comes from Brachirus orientalis, assembly GCA_016785285.1. Taxonomy (NCBI): domain Eukaryota; kingdom Metazoa; phylum Chordata; class Actinopteri; order Pleuronectiformes; family Soleidae; genus Brachirus; species Brachirus orientalis. The sequence continues at coordinate 6,613,859 of JAFBJR010000129.1, forward strand.
ACACACACACACACACACACACACACACACACACATATATATACAATGTATACAAATACAACATTTTAAAGAAATTATTATGCATCTAAACCGTCGTCATTATTGTTGATTTGTGTGATATATCATGTAAGTTGCATAGATTGTGGGCATTTCAGATGGTGATTCTGTATCTCACAGATTAATGTGGAGCCATGTGGATGTCAAAATGGTGGCACGTGTGTGACGGATGTCAGCTTCCCTGCCGGCAGTGGGAAATACCTGTGTGTGTGTCCTGAGAGGAAGCAGGGGAGGCTCTGTGATGAGGACGCGGACAAGTGCTCCTCAGCTCCATGTGCAGTCGGGAAATGCATCAACACAGCCAGTGGGTTCAGATGTGAGTGTCCAGCAGGGCTGAGAGGTAAGAGTTGATGAAAGTCCTACAACTGATTCAGTTTCATAAACATAATAAGAATAAATATGTTATTTAGAATGGATTATTTGATTCGAACAGTTAATTTCTTGTGTGTGTTTGGTAGGCATAACATGCTTGGACGATATCAATGAGTGTGAAACAAAGCCCTGTTTCCCTGGAGTCCTGTGCTTCAATAGCTTTGGCTCCTATAGATGTGGCCCCTGCCCCAAAGGCATGCTGGGAAATGGGACAAAGTGTACAGGTAATTTATAAGCTTATTTACAGCCATTAATATGTTACTCCCATTTAACAGTAGCGGCTACAAGCATTTTAAAGAACATTTTGTCACAAACCAAGACACAAATTAACCAACCAGCTCAACTGCCATGTGCTGCTGTGCAGCTATGCACCAGCTTCATAATTTGCAAGTACTGAGTATTTCATTTGCAGCTTTGCTTAATCTGGTGTCCAGTCATAAAATTGATCAGAATGTTTGGCAAATAAAATGCAAAATGTTAGGAAAATAAATGAAAATAAACATTTTCAATAATCTCTTCACTTTTTTATGGCATTACTGTTTAATTGGAACTAATAATAGTTGTTGTTGTTCTTTCTTTTAGTGAGTAACAATTTAAAACAGATACAATGATGAAATAAATATTTCCAAATCTGGATCTATTAGCAGGTATAATTCGATTGTGTTCTACTCACATAAACATAAACCTATTGTAGATGAATTATTCATCACCCTACAATTAACCATCGTGTACAATAATTTCTTTGGTTCCAAAATGTTGTGAATACTTGCATGCAACACATTAAATGGGTTTTGTAAATCATGGACATAAAGGACAGTGGATGAGCTAAATTTGCAAAATGTGAATTTACTGAAGCAGTGCAGCCTTTGAGAAACACTCCGCAGGGACTCAGTCCATCTGCTGAATGGAAAGCAGATGTCTGATGGCACCTGATACGGCTGTCTACATCCAAGTGCTCACTTTGCACTGCAATGGATGCATGTAAAAACCACTGGCACTGTGGGAAAAAGAAGTTTGTTTCCTAAACAGTCATAATTGTATGCATGCACACAGTCTGTGAATTCACATTATAAATAAAAAAAACAGATGGAGGTCTTCCCTGTGTCCATTTACTTCACATTTTGAACAAAAACAGTAATTTATTACTTCCTGCAATCCTAGAAAGACAGACAGACAGACAGACAGATTGTAATACATGACCATTGGAAATTAAAATGGGCTCCACAGCCTTTGCTAATTTTCTTCAGCGTTTGATTTTACACCAGATGTCAGTTGTTTTGTGGCTTTCTTATAATCGCGTCGTTGTCCTTTGAGAAATCAAAGGACCACAAAATCTGGCATTGATGCAGACAGGGAACAAACCAAACCACAGTGTGTATTGCTCAACATTATTGTCCTTAATGGAAAGATTGGCCCCACAGCAGAATAGACATATCAGATAAATCACTGTCAGTAACATTTAGTTTATTATTTTTATGGAGCTCAGTAAAAGGACACAGCCTTGGATTTGCTTTTTCCTTAGTTTTACTGCTTTCTCCTCAGCCCTCTGATCTACTTGCACCAAGAGACTGTGGTTCAACTCAGTTCACCTCCCTATTCACTTAAGTGAAAAACATACACAACTCTGCTTGTCCATAGTCATTGGGAGCCCCACACCTCACATTATAGTATTATCTGTGATGAATGTTCCTCCTTTACTTCTTTTCTGCTGCTGTCTTTGTTTAGGTCAAGGCTGGCATCAAAACAGACACGGGTTGAAGTTTACAATAATTTAGGATGATTTTAGTACAACCATTTCTTTTTCCTTGGTATCCTGTGGATAACTGTTTGTATCTTTACATTAAATTTAGATTTACAATCCCTCTTTTTTTAGCATTTTATTTTTATATTGTAAGGTACTAGGGTGGTCGACTTGAGGAACATTTTTTTGCATTCAGGTCTTGCTCCACTTCAGTATCGTTGTGTTACAGATTTAAAACATGATGCAGCATGGTCACATGAGATATTATTGAAATATTAGCTTTTATAAACTAATGCAAGGATGGGAAGTTAAAGATGAAATATTTACAATACTTAAAAATAAAATAGAGAAAACATGGCAGCCTTTGCAATTTGTGTCATTACAAACTGCACTTTTAATTTTCAAAATGGTTAATTATTCAGCCCTAAGAGGTCACAGACATATCGGACTGTTTTGCCTGGGTGAAGGTACAGTATGTTCTCAGCCTGGTTTCCAGTGAAGCTCTGTTTCAGAGACAGAAAAAGAGGAAGGAATCTAGATTCAATAAAATCAAAATTCAAGGTATATTAATTTTAGAAGACTCGTGTTTCATGATGGTGTTATCTACCTTGGTTGTATTTGATTCATACTACATTAGTATGCGGCAATAGGTTTACAGTTTGGTTGGACCTGCTGCCATGTCTGTGAACTGTTGTGTTACCACTTGACTTGTGGCTTAAAAAAATGCATTCATAGGCAGTGAATGGTGATCACACCTCATTGAGATCTTTACACAAGCTCATTCCAGAGTCTCAGCTCTTGCTCGGTCTCAGTAAACCAAAATTTTGTCCCTTAAATGTTTTTTTTTCCTCCTTTTACTTTACTATAACATCACACAGACTGTAATCTCATTGCTTTTGTGTCACTGCTATGTGTGTGATCTTGAAAATGAATAGGAGGCAATTCCAGATAAAAGCATCTGATAAAGGCATTACATGGCAATCCTAACTTTGTTTCTGTCTCTCTACAGCAGTCTTCAGACAGGCCACCATCACTATAACATCTGCTCCTCGTACGACTGGCTACAATGCCCCACATGTTCTGCAGCAACCTCCCAAAATAAAGACAGACACTTTCCGGAGGACCTCAAGCGGTAGCCTCACAGAGACAAGGACTGAGGCGGGGACGACTATTCCAAAATTTGACCCAGGAAGATCACAAGCAAAGACCACCACTTGGAGACAGAGTCCAGGAATTAGCCTGAATCCCACCCTCAGTAAGGCGGAATCAAACAAAAGCATTGCAGCTATTACATCAAGCGCCTCTCAAACAAAGACAGATGTTTTGAAACCAGAACAAGAAAATGACCCCCACTCATTCAGGAACAACACAGACACCGTTAAAAACAGTTCAGGAATTACATCAAACCAAGTGAAGCCCGAGCAGCCAAAAATCAGTAACACTCTAGTTAGGACAGCAACTGTTGCCCAAACTCCAGGAGATGGAAGGTCAGCCTCAGGTAATCCCAACAAACTCTTCAAACTGTATTTTAATATACACATTTCAGATTACATGACTGTTCAAGATTCAGATCAAATGCATGACCAAGACCAGTTTATCAAGGCCAAGAGTTTTAGGGACCAAGACTGAGTAAAGACCAAGTTCAGTTCAATGTACATGTACATAAAGTATAGAATTTCATTTGTAACTGGGTATTTGAATACTTGACAACAATTCTTTATGTTTGCCAGGCTCAGTCCGGTCTTCAGCTGTCAACATTTCAGCCACATGTGCCAGCAGACCCTGCTTTCCTGGAGTTCAGTGCATCAACCGCAGGCCACCACATGTCGGATATGTCTGTGGCCGCTGCCCGCCAGGCCTCTACGGCAATGGACGAGTATGTACAAAGAACGCCAAGGCAGGTATGGGATTCTTTTTGAAGCAATTGATTTGTGCTGTTTTGTAACCCAATGATCTGGAGCATGAACATACTGAAGATCTGATGACTAGATAAGTGTTTCCCAAATGCTTTTTTTATGAAGATCCACTTTAAAAAATGACAAACATTTATTTGACACAATGACACAATTCATTGACAAGCACACATTTGTGTCAATTATTTTTACTGACATTTCTGTTACACCATAGGTTCAAATAATTTCGAGGTAAAAGGCCAGAAAAAGCATCAATTTATTCGCTGACCCAATAATTAGCTCTTGTGACGCATATGTGGATCTTAACCTCGTGTCTGGGAATAACTGCACCAGTTAACCACAGGGGAAAGTGACAAAATAAAAACTTGAATTACGAATTTCATACCTCATTATTGTAGCATTTTGTAAACTAATTACCATGTTGTTTCTTGAGAAAGACTTTCTGTGCCGTTGTTGACAGCACAGAAAGTCTCAAGACAGAATAAAGTCTTTCCACAGATGAGTCTCATATAAAATGCAAATCCATGACATGGAAAAGAAAATTATGTTTTTGCCAAAGGCAGTGATGTAACCTATTTTTTTTCAGCATCCAATCACCTCCCTCAGCAGCACACAGCAGGCAAGATCAATCGATCCCAGCATGGAAGTGACAGCAAAGTCTCCCAGGTCCACCTCCCCAACCTGCCCACCAGACACGGCATCAAACACCTGTCCACACTGTTGGTCACCAGGCCGAGGCAACATAATGCAGCACACCAGGTTCCTGCTTCAGGGAAGGGGGGTGGCACTGGCAGGAGAGAGGCAGTCACTGCTTACAGACATGTTACAAAAACCTCCGTGAGCCCCATCCATGGTACTGTGAACACTCACGTCACCCCCCAAAGTGCCAACCCGAGATCAAGGATGTATACAGCGATGACAAGCATCACTGCCTCCAGAGAAGTTGTCCGCCTGGTGACTGTCTCCCAGGTGAGTGTAGCGTGTCTGCCATTAGAGTCGTCTTGCTCACCTACTTGCAAAACCATGGCGAAGCCTCGAGGTTCACAATTTGACTGGTGCCATGACAGTTTTTGCAAGCAGAAGTTCACAGACATCATTAAGCAACCAGGCACCTATTGATCAATACCATCTGTCAATCATATTGTTGTCCACTCAAATGTTTCATAATTTATCATCTGTTTTCCTTTAAATAGGAGCATAATTTAAAAAATTTATATCATGTTCTATTGAAGAGAACCTGAACCTCGTGATTGAGATCGTAAAAAGTTACTAAATATTTGCAGATGTTATAAATCAACTAAGAAGTAGGCTGGCTAACTGTAAGACTAGATACATTTTTTGTATTCAGACTTTGGTTAGGCTTGATATACATGTGATAACCATACTTTCTTCTCTCAATAATATTTTTACCAGCAAACTGGAGCAACACAGCTCAGTTCCACTTCTGTGAAGGTGACTCCTCCTGCTCCTCACCTCTCCACTCGTGATGCGACACAGGCCAAACAATTAACCGAGCCTGAACTCAACCACCTGGCATCCACCAAGGCCAAACCCTGGACTCCTCCGAGACCTGTGCTACCACTTACAGCAGCCCTCACTGCTCTGTCCCACTCTCTGTCCGAGTCCGAGTTCTCTGCAGAGGGAGATGAGGCTGAGCTTTTTTCGGAAGGCTCAGAGATGCCACAAATGATCCCGACATTTACCTTAACAACACCAGGCAAGACCATCTACAGCTCTGTGCTCAAGGGAGCTCCCTCTGTCCAGCCTGGAGTTAGGACTGCTACAACAACCGGAAAACATGTGAAAACCTGCGCTGACCTGCCATGCTTTCCCGGTGTCCAGTGTGAACCAGCCGTGGATGGGGGGTTCAGCTGTGGGAGGTGTCCTGTAGGATACACTGGTGATGGATTAACTTGTCGAGGTAGAACTTAAAACCTAAGAACTGTGCATCATTCTTGTTAACTTTTGCCCTATTGAAGGTCCACTGTGTAACAATTAGAAGGATTTATTGGCAGAATTGAATATTCTACCAATAGGAGTTTTCGTAGTAAGTAAATAATCATTTTAAAATAACAATTAGAATAAGCCTTAGTTCAGCCATTATATTGGTGACACAATATATAATGTCTCAAAACAGATAAAAAGCAAGTTAGTTTTGCATTTTAAGGGGGGAATTTCCATGAAAATAAGGAAACTAAATTGTTTTGGCATATGTAGGCAACCATAGTTTAACTGCAACTTGAAATTAAAAAAACATAATTATGTATCAGCATGTACAATTCAACTGGTGTGTGTTTTAAGCTGTTTGCAGGCATTTATGTGGTAGGAACATGGTGTGTGCTGCACCTAATACATGCCGATGCAAACCAGGCTATACAGGACCTAACTGCCTCATGGGTAAACACATAAATGTCTCATGTTTATTTTTGCTTTTATAACAAATTATAATATTATATAATATAGTATTTCTATAAGTACATTCCAAATGTGTTGATATTGTCTAAATATTATAATCTGGTTTACCTTCTTAGCAATCTGTGACCCGGTGTGTATAAACGGCGGTGTTTGCATTGCTCCGGGTGTGTGTCAGTGTCTGACTGGTTTTCACGGAGACATATGCCAGGAAGGTAAGGTTGGTTTTTACAAATAATACTTCTTGAGGCTTATATTTACTTAGTGTAAACAATAAAAGTACCTGATATCTGTCTCTGCAGCTCTGTGTAGCTCACCATGTGAGAATGGAGGCACCTGTGTTGGACTACAGACTTGTTCATGTCGTTACGGCTTTGTTGGACCTCGCTGTGAAACCAGTGAGTATACAGTCTCTGTAATTCTCCCTCTTTCCATTTATATTCAGTGACAAACATAACAACACAGGCAGAGATCATACACTGTGTACAAGTTAAGTTTGGGCCATTTTTACACTCATTGCTAGCAATAGTTGCAGAATACTTACAAATTCCTACTGTAATGTATGTTTTTTTTTTGCTTTTGTGATAAAGAAAATTTTTCTTTTTCATTCAGATCCATTTGCATTCATCCAAACATAATTTCTCATGTTTGGATAGTTTCCTTTAAAAAATGTCTTCTTGCTCACATTAGTGTGATAGATGTTTTTCCATTTATTGTAGTGGTATGTAGCCACCACTGTCACAATGGAGGCCAGTGTGTGTCTCCAGATGAGTGCATGTGTCTGCCAGGATGGACCGGGCCCTCCTGTGAAACTGGTGAGTGTGTATATTTTATTTTGTGTGTGTTTGTACTGAGCACTAAGTGCTGGTGCTCTCACCTCTCTCTCTCTCTCTCTCTCTCTCTCTCTCTATTTCTCTCTATTTCTCACTCTCTTTCAGCTCTCTGCTCTCCCGTCTGTCTGAACGGAGGTGTGTGTGTCCGGCCCAACATGTGCGAGTGTCCTCATGGTTTCTACGGAACACAGTGTCAGAATGGTAAGGCTAAAGACTCACACATTTGTAAGTCAGCCAAAATCAAACGGTCACTCTTAATGACAATACAGGCTTTATTCGTAAAACCTACAGGAGAGCAGATTCAATCCAATGAGCCCTTTGCTGTGCAGTCATTTTGACATGTCAGCGTAGGAAAATCACTAGTATAAATAATTTGTTTTAAATAATTAAAAATTAGTTTGCATGTTCTTCCCGTGTATGTGTGGGGGTTTTCACTGGGTTCTCCAGTTTCCTCCCACAGTCCAAAAAACATGCAGATTTGGGGATTAGGTCAATTGGACACTCTAAATTGCCCAACTGAACAGACCAACCTTAATGTGATCAGTAACACCTGTGCTTTTCCCACTTACTTATTTATTATTATTTTATCAAGTCTTGTTTTCCTCTTTCTCCTCCAGCCGTCTGCAGTCCTCCATGTAAAAATGGCGGTGTCTGCATGAGGAACAACGTCTGCTCATGTCCGCAGGGTTACACTGGGAGACGCTGTGAGAAAAGTATGTTTTTGTCCTTATTGCTCTTGTTTCTTTCCATCTCTTTCACTTCTTCCTTTTCCTCATGTTGTTCTTGAACACCCATCTTTCTCCTCTTAATATATTGCCATCGCAGTGTCCTTCTTCCTCCTCATCCTGCACTTCACTCTCCTCCAATCTGTTGATCCTTGTCACATCCCTTCCAGTTTGTTTTACATTGTCTGAATTCAATGTAAAAGTCTGACTCCTTTGAGTCCAAGCTTTCTGCTATGGGTTTAAATAATTTCTCGCCCTCTCCAGGTGTGTGTGAGCCCATGTGTATGAACGGGGCCAGATGCGTCAGTCCAGATGTGTGTGATTGCCCGTCAGGTTGGCGAGGGAAGAGATGTGATAAACGTAAGTTCAACAATACAAGAATACAGTATAAAATTCTTTAGCATATTATTAATATCCAGGTTAACATGCTGACTGATATGATATGACACGTCAGTGTGTACACCTGAGCACTTCAGACTGACTTTCTTCCCACTTGGTTGTTTAGCATGAAAGCAGGTTGACCACTAAATATTCAGTCAACAGCAAAAACAGTATTAACAGTTGTTGGGAAATGTGCGAGATGAAAAGTTATGGTCAGAACCAAACTTGGTTCTGATTTGGAATATTTGACTTTGACAAATCCAAGTGATAGATCCTAATCTCTCATAAACCCTTGAGAGTCTGTGGCATTTTGGACATTTTTAAAATTTTCAATTTTGCCTTTATAGACCACATTAGTCACTGTTTACATTGGAATTGTTTGGACTTCCTTTTCCTCCCTTTTTCCAAGGGAAATATAACAAATATAACCAATATAACAGCTCTGTTCTCCTAGTCATAAAATAATTTGAATAATCGTGACTGTACATTGTTTGTCTACAATAATTACAAAGTCACTTTTTCCCCACATTGTGCCAACTTAATATTCAGTATGTATGTATGTATGTATGTATGTGTCTATGCCCATCACAAAAGCAAAAGATAGAGTGACATAAAAGACAGAGGCAAGCAGGAAATCCCAACATGAGATTGCTTGACTTTTGACATGTTTCTTCAAAAACAGCTATAATAATCAATTTATTGTTTGAGCACAGATTGGTGGTATTCAGAAGACAAATTGCACTACAGCAAATGGATTTGTGACCAGGAGTTTGGATTTTAAACTTGAGAGCTTTTTACCATCCTGTAGTCAAACTCCCCAAACTGTAGCAAATGCAGCTACAGTGACAAACCTTCCAGCACTCTGACAAGGGTGCTTAACATATGGGAACCATAAGTCCTAATGTATGTGTGCGATTTATGGGGCTGACCTTCAGACTTGTTGTTAATAGTCCACTGAGGTTACAACTGCGTAAATACATAAACATCCAAATGTCGACCACAGATAAGCATTATCTGCAGCTTTAGTTTTAAAGGAGGCTTTGTTTTTATGAGCCTTGATCTCCCTGATCATCAGTTCTCACCTCAACACCTGCCACTATCACACAGTATGTTAGTGATCATGAGCAACCTGAAGAGTGTCCACACCTGGTTTGATGCTACATTTGGTTTCACCGTCCTTAAATGTCATCCCCAAGTCCTCTTTTGTTGCTACAGTTGTTTTTATTTTTGTTTTGCGATGAAAGCCCCCCCACACCTGACCATGCCAATGCCAATGCCCAAAGGCCCACGGGCAGCACACACATACACCTTTGGTGAAGTGAGTCTGACGTTGAGTACAGTTCTGAGGTCAAGCTGTTGTGTTTGCTCACAGCCAGCTGTCTACAGAAGTGCTTGAATGGAGGGGAATGCGTGGGCCCCAACACCTGCCACTGCGCCCAGGGGTGGCAAGGCTTGTTGTGCCAGATCCGTGAGTATTACAAGACAACATCTGGAAACATCTGCATGTAAATAAAAGGAAAGACCACTCATGAGCTATAGCCATTACTGTCAGTGATACCAAGGCCAATTCAGGTTTTAGGTGCAACATGCAGGGTTCATGCGGGTGCTGGAAATCTTTGAGCATTTTTGATTTTAATGTTGTGCTTTGAAAAATTTTTTAAAAAGTGCTTGAATTTGGGAGAAAGTTCTTAAAAATCCTTGCAATTAAGAGACGTGTTTGCTTATTAGATGAAGACTTGAAATAATGTCATTTTTATGCCTCTTGTATGAAGCAAAATCGTCTTTGTTCATAGCATAAAATTGTTTCTTTACAAACCTTGAAAATGAACATTGAATTGCTTGAATTAGACCTTAGAAAAGGTGTATGAACCCTGAAATTTAGAACTAACTTGACCAATTCAGTTCCTCACTGCATTTACAATCCAATTTCTCTGTGATTCTTCAGCTCACTGTGAGCAAAAGTGTCTGTACGGCAGCCGATGTGTCCAACCAAATGTCTGCGCCTGCCGAAGCGGATACTCAGGTTCTCTTTGCTCCAGGAGGGTAAGGGAGATAGTTTCTAACCTCTACAGTAGCATACGTATGAAGGAATGTAAAGGGATATTTGCACTGCAACATTTTGCCCAGCTGGTCTGAGATTCACACGTGTGAGTCAGACGATCAGCACATGAAGAAAACTGGAAACATGTGAAAATGCATCCAAGTCCATGAACTGAGCAGTTGCAGATGATGATGGCCAGTGAACAAAGCTGTGTGAGAAGAATTTAATGTACATTTTTTCTGTGTGTGCAAACATTCCGCTTCGCTGAGAGTTCATATGAAATATAGTTGTTCATCACAGTAGGTTTTGCTTAACGTTTTCTAAACGTACCATTCTCTGCAGTAGGTTGTCTTTTTCTATAAGCCTTGTTGAAATCTCTGACAAAGAAAAGGAAAAAATATTATTCTGAAAAAATATGATATTCAGAAGACATTTGGAAGGAGAGTGAAAGAAAGAAAAGACATGAAATTTTGTATCAGCATCACAATTTTCCACCTTTTTATACTGGATTTATCATTATTATTATTATTATTATTGCTTTGCAGTGTGGATCTGTGTCTACCGTTATGTGATCTATTCTTGTTTGTTTTTTGTTTGTTTTTTTAGCTCCCTATTGCCCATGGTTGAGATCCGCTGTCACCTTACAAAGACCAAAGTGTCTGGAGTCTGATCAGCATCCATACAGTAAATCCTTCAGGTGACCTGAAGTCATCAGCACAAAGCGTCATCAAAGAAAAATCCAGAGTGTCTGGATTCTGTCTCCACTGGATTACACAGCAAACTCCGGGGAAACACCTAAATCAGAATAATGTGTCACTCCATATGTGAGCTGGATAAGGGTCTAATCTGTTTGTCCTGTATCTCCAGCCACACAAGGTGTTTCCAGGTAAAAACACGATACACGACTAGATTAAATCCTTTGATGTTTGGATATTTTACATAAAATAGGGAGAACTGCTTCTGCTGCCAGTCTTTGTGCTATGCAAGGACATTTTTTTACTTCCACAGAGCTACATGTACATTTTATTATTTTTATTAAAAAATGCATTCTGCATGAAATATGAAACATAAATTAATGATTTTTTTTTCATCAATATTCTCATTTTCAACCTGCATCTGGTCACTCTCACCTCTTGGACCCTTTTTACTCTTTTTAATACTGTAAATTCCGTCATGGTCAGGTTCTAAACTACAAACCAAAACCTCCTTATAAGTATTTATTTATTTGGTTGTTTGATACTGTTGCATATTTCTTGTTGTATATATCTTAATAACTGTATAATCTGTTATTTCTTATTAAAGCACTGTTCATTCGTTGTTTTGTAAGAAAACAAATAAAGATCCTATAAAGAAATTGATTTATTGAAATGTTTTATAAGGTATGGAGGTTAATGAAAGTTATTTTACCTCCTAATGTTTTTCCTGTTTCTCGCTCTGTGTCAGCTGGAGTTAGACACCAGCGCCCCCACGACCCTCAGTGGATAAAGTGGTAGAAAATGAGAGTGAGAGGGTTTTTCCTGTTTACTCTAAACTTTATGTCTTTGGGCTGTTTCTGGACAAAACCCCCAAACACTGTGATAACATGCAAACGCCACACAAAAGAGACCCAGCTGAACCAGTATTCAAACTTAAAACCTTCTTGCTCTCAGACATCAGCTTAACCCAACACGCCACAATGCAGGACAAAATTACAAAACCACAAATTATACTGTATGTTAACTAAACATGACATCAAAGGTGTCAAACTCAGTGTAAGAAAACAAAAAATCCCAGTGCACAAGTCTTTAATTTGGAAGGTGTGAAGATTCTGACACTTTGTTTCCTTCATCTTCACCTGAGCCCAAACCTGATCCCTGATTGGCTATGTCATTTTTATTTTTTTATATGAACACTTTGTGTTACATTTTATCATTACAAAGTGCAATACATACAAATCGAACCTAGGGAGGATTCAAACCAAGAATTAATGACTTTAACCTAAAGCGCATGATGTGAGCAACAGCATCTGTAGGGTGTCTTACCTTGTGCATTGTTTGATGTATTGCATGTCTCTTTCTAATTAAAATCCCTTCTGTTCTTTGAACTGAGGACTTCCACTGTGGCCACCACAGGATGTATTAGATCATCTGTGAAGTATAGAATAAATAAAGGATTATGGAGAAATTACACACGTTTTATAAATTCTTACGCGATTTGTAGTTTTTGATGCAAGACAGTAGTAGAATCTGGTGTTTATCAGCCGCAGCAGACAAGCATTTGTCTTTGACTTAGCTAAAGGGGCCAGACAATTTCACAGCCAGCGAGTTAGGATAAGAGGAGGAAATGAGGATTAAGAGATTAATGAGGCCACATTAGCTCCGCACCAATTAGGATTCCACTCTGCCTCCCTCTGCCTCCTGCTTCCAGTAGGCCCAAAACAAAAGAACCATTTGACTTGTATCAACAGATTAGAATGAAGATGGATGTTTCTTAGAGCACAGCAAGAGCAACAAGTCTGTTCCTCTGTTGATTATTTAGCACATTTATCCACTGTAGATGTTTTCCACCTTTAGTTAGGCCTCGTAAAGCAGCTGAGTGATTTAGTCCTTCAATAATTACTACATTTCTTCCTTTTTTTGTTGCTTAGGTTCTTGGAGAAGACTTGACTCTGCTTGATTTCAATATTTGCAAGGAAAAAACCCCATCAACTTACATAATGCATCTACTGCCCTCTGCTGGCACTGGAAAAAACATCACAGATATAATAAAATACTCAAAAACAGAGATATACATTTGAGCAATTGCATAAAAATGCTTAGACTGGTGTTTAAAACAGCTATGCAGAATTTAAAAAAAAAAATGGACAGACCATCTTGGTTTATTGCAAGTCTTTACAGCAGCACACACAAGGAAGGCATCCTCCATTTAGATATTTATATCCACTCCCAAAGATGGCACTGCATGGGCAGGAGAAGGGGGGGAGGTGGTGATTGTGTGTGTCCATCATAGTAGCCGCAGACAGAAGAGGACTGGTCAGACACACCTGGACTGTTCTGTCAATACAAGATTCAGAGCTGCCAGCCAAGGCCGCAAAGTTTTCCTCCTGCCAGGACACAAACACACAAACAAACAGTTGGTCAGAACCGGTGTGACACTCAAGTGTCCGTCACATTCATCATCAAAGTTAGAGATTTCATTTCACTGCTGACGATATTTTAAGTTTCCAGATACATATTCAAAGAGTTACATTAGGAAAGATGTGAAACTTTGTCTCTTTCATTATGTCGTTTCGGTGTTGTCCTCAGTGCAGTTCAAAGAGCAGACAAAAGCTGTACATCTGGATTTGCTTCTGGATTGCAAATAAACAATGACAACTCACACAAAGCGGGTGTTGTTTTTTTATAGTGCCCTTACAAGGGTCCACAGAGATATGTGAAAAAGGCCACTATGCAAATACACAGCAAATAGCCTCTATACAGTAGTTTTTAACTTGGATGATCCAAACTTGTATTTTTATTGTCTTATATCTAATATAGAAACAACCTTTCAACACTAAAAATAGATTCAACCCTCTGGATTTTCATCCGAGTACATATTCAGTAATGTAGTAAAAGAAACTAATCAAAGACATTATTTCAGAGTCATGTGATCATGAAATCAAGTAAAATGAGTTAAGTACTTATTTATTTAAGAAACACTATGTAACTTTTGCATACAAGTTACTGTTAAAGTCTTTTTAACTGACCTCAGGTAAGTATTATTATTGAACTTTAATGAAGTTACACACTACTTTCTCAATTTTCCCACATGCTCACAAAAAAAACCTCTATTGTGCATAAACAAATGTAACAAACTCAATTTTCCCCTCACTGAGCAATCAAAATGATGTTGAAGCTGTTATTTGAAGGTTACGGTTAGTGTTGTATTACAGCAATTGCTCCTTTTTTGGCTGTAGCCTATTTTAATTTAATAGTTTTGTATAAGAATAAATATGTTGTTACTATATTTAGGATGATTTTTCAGGTATCTGTACTTTGAGTATGCATTTCTTTTGAGACCAATTTTTGCTTCTACGCCCACATTGCACAAATGTCTGTACTTTCTACCACTTACATTACTAAAGTTGTAACACACACATGAAGGAATTATCTCCCTTTTTTGTCTCCCCACGCTGTCTTTGCAACAGTCAGACTGCATGATTTCAACCTACCATAATATAAAAGATGTAACTAAACAGAGGGAAGGTCAGCTTCTGTGACATGGATGAAAAGTTGGAAAAGAGAAGCAAGACTCACAGTATGGCAGAGGATGTTAATAAACAAAGAACATCATCATATTTTTCAGATTTTTTTTTACCCTATTTTACTCTATTTTGTACTTAAGTACATTTCAAGGCCTGTACTTTCATACTACTCAATTAGCAATTCTACTTTTTTTTGCATTGTCCTTTTCTCCAGCCTAACAGTCGGTGTATTTGCATGTCTGTGAGTACTTATGCCTCCTCTGGTAAATTCATATTGAATTATGGGGAGCCATAAACTACCCTAAACTATATTAATTATCTTTTAAAAATCATCTGTTTTCGTCATTCGTCTATGTGAATATCACACTTTTGCCATATCGGTCGAGACTAATTATGTGTCCTCTCAGTTAGACCACAACAGGTGCCCTCTTAGGCTCCACCTGTCTCCTCTCTTCTGCGGCGCTCTGGCGACCTAGAAAGCAGCCGTTATTCATTACAAATGATATGCCGATCCACCGAGGGACGGGCGGCTCAAACCCCCTCGGTCACCGGATCAGCGGCACCTGCTCGGCCCCGGGTGCTATTTTCACCCTCAGGATAAAGTGATGTGCAGCCACCGCCAGTGCGCACGGACCCAGCAGCTCCAGTCGGACCAGAGCAGAGCCAGGATGAAGTCCACAGGCAGCGAGCGCAACCAAGACACCTTCACCTCCGACCTGGACGACCTGGACAGCAGTACCGACAGCTCCACCGGCGGCTACAGTCCGCGCAGGGAGCCGGGGGAGGCTGCGGGGAAGGAGGGAGCGGTCTGTGGTTGCTCTCGCGCAGGTGCCGGGAGACGGAGAAGAACGCGGAGACGGAGTAGTGGTGGAGGGAGAAGAGGCGATGGAGAGCCGCGTCTGTCCGGGGTGAGCAAGCAGAGGCAGGCGGCGAACGCGCGGGAGCGGGACAGGACGCACAGCGTGAACACGGCCTTCACTGCGCTGCGCACGCTCATTCCCACGGAGCCCGCGGACAGGAAGCTCTCCAAGATAGAGACGCTGCGCCTGGCCTCCAGCTACATCTCCCACTTGGCTAACGTGCTGCTGATGGGGGAAGACTGCCGTGACGGACAGCCTTGCCTCATCTTTCACGGCCCCGCCGCGCTCAGCGCGCCCTCCCTGCGGCCTATCTGCACTTTCTGCCTCAGCAACCAGAGGAAACTGGTAAGTAGACGCTTCCAAGTGTTGGAAATCAAAAGCCCAGCAATGCGGGAGACTGTCCTGGACCACAGAAGCGCGTGTGTTTGACTTTTACGCGCTATAACGCACGACCCTAAAGGTCGTTGTATCGGCTCCAAAGTCACTCCATTTGAATTGGGAACTAATATAAGCAAAGGCGTTGATGTTATATCCTCTTTATACTGAAATGTACTTGATTGCATGAGTGGCCACAGTTAGTCTGTTTCAGGATGAGTTGGATTCACTGAGTGGCACCTGTTTCTCCAGTGATTGACAACACAGAACATGCTGTGGTGCCTTCAAGGGTTTAAAGTGAAAGACGTTAACGCAGTTGCAGACTGGATCATCTGTTACAAAAACAATTATAAAAGGATACGTCTGCTGTACGAAAGTCACAGTACACCTACTAAAAGTAGTAAATAAATAAAAATTAATATACAAAATTGACAATTGTCACCCTGTGAATGTTTGATTTTAATCCTATATGCACAAGCAGTGGGATTAGAAATGTTTACAGTATGTCAGGCTGGACAGGACACTGCTGTAAAAATAGACGAGCAAAGCTGTTAAAATCTATTTTATTTTCTAGATTTTTATTTAACTGTGTCTCCAGAAATTAACTCCCCATAAAGACACATGATTCTTAGACAATCTGACTTGTTTTTCCTCGATCAAAAGGGGCATTCGTTTTATTTATATCGTTTTATTTTTATCTTGCTTTAAATAAGGCTCAGCAGTGTGTAGCAGGTCACTACCTAAAATGATTAAAATGATGTTGCAGTAAAGACATAATGTAACGTTTTAATCTACAGGTCATGGTGCGTTCACTGCACTGTGTTAAAACAGTGTCTCCTTGCTTCCACAGCTCAGAGATGGAGGGAAGCACTCGGCTGCTGTGTGAAGCAAACAGTCTCCGGACAGAAGTGGAGTCCACCTCGATATTGTTTACATGTAAACATGTGATGTAGAGAACACACCTGTAGGAATTTGTACATATTATATATAAATATATTTATTTTTGGATTAGACTACAAACCCAGTATAGAACACTGAAAAGCACTTTCTGATCACTCTGTGTTTTGGTTGAGCTGTAACCGGAGCCGGTGTGTAAAGCTGCACCTGACATGGAGGGATATTTTGGTCCCACAGATAGTACAACCCCCCCCCACCACCACCACCACCACCAAAGTTTAACTCCAAAAAAAAGTTGTGTCGCCTTCAGTCACATGAGAGAAACTGAAGAGCTGCTCCTGCAGCGGTTGCTGTCAGTTGAGTCAATGTTGCCTTTCAGTGCTTTCTGAAAGTTTGCAAGTCTAACTGGGGCATTTAGTGAGCAATTGCCTTGAGAGTATAACTGCAGCTTCACTGACTGATCCATCTGTGTGAGAGGATACTCTTGGCTTTCACCTCTACATGTTCTATACATTACATATCATAACATCTCAGGGATCAGTGAAGTGCTTTCTCTTCAGATGTGTTTACATCTCGGTCCTGCCATAAATATCCTAAACAAAGCACGCAGTTTTTTTTACACTTTTCTTTGGTAACTAGCACAACAATACATCTGTCTTTGTCCACAGGGACATTGAATATAGTATGTAATTAGTGTAGTCCCTTACAACAAGAAGGTCATCGGTTTGGATAATGGTTTGCCTCGTGTGGATAAAGTCATGGAAATGAATGAATGAATATATAGCAAAAGAATCAAAAATAATAACAACAATAATATGAAAACATTAATATTTGTTGCCACCAGGAAAACATCAGTTTTCTATTTTGCTTGCAAATCTTCTGTAATAGCAGAATACACTGACTGGTAGGCTGGAGAAAAAGCTGATCAACATTTATTCTGCTTTTATTTCTATTACATTTTACAAACCTTGCAACAAGGAAGACGGCAATGCATGAAATGTTTGATGTCTTCACAGACTCCTGGATTTTAATAATATGCAATATGCAACAAATAGATTTTGGCTCCACTGATGTTGCTTTGCCTGAAAACTGTCACCAGAAATGATTTGTCTTGTTCTTATTTCAGAAGCTGATTAGGATACAGCTTTTAAGTCTAACTATAGTCTGTCTGACGCTTTAGCCTCTTTTCACTGCAGTCATTTTGACATGTCGAAGCAGGAAGAAGCACAGGTGTTAGTGATAGAAATGACAATGGCTCTGTTCATGTCATGCAAGTCCGAACAGCGGGACAGTAAACCAGTATGCACCCTGACATTGAGGAAGCTAAATGGAACCCAGCCATCATTAATTGGCTTATTTACATGTGATTTTCTTTCTGTGACCTGTCAAAATGGTTGCTGAGCAAATGGCCTATTCAAAAAGATATACATATATATTTTGCAGTGGGGTGAAATGTTTACTTTTGCATTGTTGCACAATCATTATTTTACTTTTGAGACACAATGTGAACTTTTGGTGAGTACATGAATGTAGCGATGTCCTGGCATGCAGAGTGCAGTATAGGTTTCCTTCTGCACTCATTCGGAAATTAAAGGAAATATAATCATTTTACAATTTACTGGATCCCATGATATGAATTACACAGCAGGTATCAGTAAGAAATGTTGCACACTACCTCAAAGCTGTCACACATGAAGGCCTACCTCTAAATCTAATGTGTAACATACAGTCAGGTCCATAAATATTGGGACATTGACACAATTCTAATCTTTTTGGCTCCATACACCACCACAATGGATTTGAAATAAAATGAACAAGATGTGCTTTAACCGCAGACTTTCAACTTTAATTTGAGGGTATTTACATCCAAATCAGGGGAACGGTGTAGGAATTACAACAGTTTGTATCCTCCCACTTTTTAAGGGACCAAAAGTAATGGGACAAATTAACAATCATAAATCATGTTTTCACTTTTTAATACTTGGTTGCAAACCCTTTGCAGTCAATTACAGCCTGAAGTCTGGAAGGCATAGACATCACCAGATGCGGGTTTCATCCCTGGTGATGCTCTGCCAGGCCTCTACTGCAACTGTCTTCAGTTCCTGCTTGTTCTTGGGGCATTTTCCTTTCAGTTTTGTCTTCAGCAAGTGAAATGCATGCTCAATCAGATTCAGGTCAGGTGATTGACTTGGCCATTGCATAACATTCCACTTCTTTGCCTTATAAAACTGTTTGGTTGCTTTCGCAGTATGCTTTAGGTCATTGTCCATCTGCACTGCGAAGTGCCGTCCAATGAGTTCTGAAGCATTTGGCTGAATATGAGCAGATAATATTGCCCGAAACACTTCAGAATTCATCCTGCTGCTTTGGTCAGCAGTCACATCATCAATAAATACAAGAGCACCAGTTCCATTGGCAGCCATACATGCCCACGCCATGACGCTACCACCACCATGCTTCACTGATGAGATGGTATGCTTTGGATCATGAGCATTTCCTTTCCTTCTCCATTCTCTTCTCTTCCCATCACTCTGGTACAAGTTAGTCTTTGTCTCATCTGTCCATAGGACGTTCTTCCAGAACTGTGAAGGCTTTTTAGATGTTGTTTGGCAAACTCTAATCTGGCCTTCCGGTTTTTGAGGCTCACCAATGGTTTACATCTTGTGGTGAACATTCAGTCAATTCTTCAGTCATCCACCACAGTTGTTTTCCAGGTCTTTTGGTGTTGCTGAGCTCACCGGTGTGTTCGTTCTTTTTAAGAATGTACCAAACAGTTGATTTGGCCACGGGTAATGTTTTTGCTATCTCTCTGATGGGTTTGTTTTGATTTTTCAGGCAAAGATGGCTTGCTTCGCTGATGGTGACAGCTCTTTGGATCTTATATTGAGAGTTGACAGCAACAGATTCCAAATGTAAATAGCACACTTGAAACTCTAGGTCTTTTATCTGCTCCTTGTAAATGGGGTAATGAGGGAATAACACACACCTGGCCATGGAACAGCTGAGCAGCCAATTGTCCCATTACTTTTGGTCCCTTAAAAAGTGGGAGGCACATATACAAACTGTTGTATATTTCCTACACCGTTCCCCTGATTTGGATGTAAATACCCTCAAATTAAAGCTGAAAGTCTGCAGTTAAAGCACATCTTGTTCATTTTATTTCAAATCCAAAGATTAGAATTGCGTCGATGTCCCAATATTTATGGACCTGACTGTACATGACTGTGTAAAATGTACTTGAATACCTGACAATTGTACTTTGCACATCACAAATCCCGAGAAGCTGCTTGAAAAAATGTATTTTTATACAATAAAAATGAAAATTAAGGGTCATCTTTTCTCACCATGAACAAATCATAAGACATTTGCTCCCCGGCTATATATGCACTAATATTCCTATTGCAGAAATGACCAACTCGACCATGAGGGGCTGTAACTCTTAAAGATACAGTACATGAGCCAGTGTTTAGTGTTTAAAACAAAAGTGAATCATTTCCTTACATTCCCTCTTACTTGACATAAAGGGAGTTACACAAATGCATTACATATGTTCACATTTTACACAAACAAGACTCAAAAATTAGAGTAATGCTTATTTTGGCTGCTCAGTGCCCTGTCTGGAGGATGTCTCCAGACAGGGCAGCAAACTCCATCCAATAACTCGCATTGCGCAATCAATATTCGGTATTTACTAAATATTTCTCCATTCACCTCATACTGAATATTTGTTCCAAAAATGGCAGTCACCTTTGTACAATGACAATTTACATTGCCACTGTCGATGACACTGCCAGCTGTCATCTGCAACTTCTATTTGCTTTTAATGCACACTGACCTGGGTTGCCCAACATTATTTTCTTGTATTCCATGCAATGACAAATAAAGCTATTCTATTGTTTTATGTAAAGTGCTAAACAGTTTGTACTTGAGCCAACAGTTTGTTATAAAAATCACGTTACAGGCAAATAAGCATAATGAAAACAGAACATGAAACCATTTCAATAATGTTTATTTCATAAAAAAGTCAAATTGGTTTATATCAGATTAAAGAAAGTAGAAACCGATAATCTGTTAGCTGGCGAGGCATCTCACAGGGGTGCGTGTCTTGTCACACGCAGTTAAGGTTTGCCCAAAAGTCAAGAAAAAAGGTGAACTTTAAGACCAACAGGAGCCAAAATATGAAATGGGCAAAATGAAAAGTCAAAAGAAAGGGGGAGAAAATTTAAAGGACAAAAAAACAACCTTTGGCTGGATCACAATTTTTCGGCCTCATAGTCACATGGCAAAAAGATTTTAGTTCTGATTCATACACGCAGCCACCACCAAGATCAGATGGAATGTTTTGTATCCAAATTAGGATTACGACATAATACCAAGACCATAATAAAGAGGGGAAATCCATGTTTTTCCCCACTTCCATTGTTAATTACTGGTAGGTCAGCCCTTTTTCTTTCATTTAGATAAGGTTAAAATGTTTAGAGGTGGTGAAGGGGGTGTATGTATGTTTTGAGATAAGGTAGTAACAAGAGGTAGAAAAGAGAAGATGAAAGACATTCTACTGCTCCTGCTGCTACTTTTGGGGGTGAGGATGGGGGAGAAAAGAGAAGCTCATCTCGTCAGTGAGGTTTTTAGTCTGCCTCCTCCTCCTCTGATTCAGACTCTGAGAAAACAAGAGACAAATCTCCTCAAACACTTTAAAAGGATTCAATATACAGTTTGCACTTTAGACCAACAGTCAGACCATTTACATAATCAACCGACTATGACAAACACCTGAAAAGGACATTTTGTTGTTAATTCCCATGAAAGGGCACGAGAAACCATCAGAAAATAGGTCTCTGTGCTTTTCCTGCTCCAACATGACAATGTGTCATACTGTAAGATTACTGCCCAGAGGGGTATGTGGGTTTTATTTATTTACTTCCACTTGCCTTCCTCAGCATTCTTCAGCCACTCCACAAATTTTTTCATCTGCTCGAGGAAAACACTTTTGCCCTTGGAGATGTGGGCGTCAGTGTACCACTTGAGTATGGCCTCTTCACTCAATACATCGGCTATGAGGAGAAAAGGTAAGACGTTTAAGGACTATGCAGCAACAAATATTTACATTCAAATTTTTAATCTTTGTGAGTGATCTATAAAACATGACTGTGCCCATTTCTTAGTCTTACATGTGGTTGAAAAAGTTAATTGGTGTAGTTCAATAATTTTCATTGAAATCTGTAGATACCAGAAATGTAAGCTGTGTATAAAGAACAAACAACAAGCCAAGTATTTTTCTGAAAAGGACACCAGTACAACAGTTTAGGTAAATAAAATGCAAAAATGGGAATCCATGTGGTCAGTGCATAGTTTACATTTTATGTTATTCAGCATCAGTGTGATTCAGTGTCACCAACCTTTGTAGAGGAGCACAACTATCTTCTGAAAGGCCTTCATGAAGTGGATGTTGTCATAACAGTACTCCTGGATCTTCAGCAGCAGGCTGAGCTCAGACAGACCCTGGGAGGTGAAGGCTTTCAGCAGAGGACTGTATTGCTGAAAATGAATAAACAAACATTAATGATCCCACAGAGCAGATGTGGAAATACACTCAAAATTTGCTCTCTACTAAAAGGTAATTGTTAAAGCTTACAGAGACAGCATATTTTTATCAAATGATTTTCCGAAAGGATGTAAGGACCTATACTCATGATCAAACTGTGGCAAACTTTTAGCACTCTTAAATTTTTGGATTTGAAAAACAATCCTAAGTAACAGTACTACATTTAACCCTCTACGTCAAAAGGAAAAAAAAACAAAGAAAAAAACAAAAACAAGCACTGATACATTTAAATTAACTTAACAAATAAAGTTGTGTTTTAATGTAATTTCATACCTTTAAGTGTTTGATGGCTTGTTCTGTCACCAGCTCTTCCTTTTTGTTCCACTCCACGGAGCTCATCACACTAGTCCAGATGATGCTGATCATAGTCTGCTCAGAGAGTCCAGCCTTCTTCATCTCTTCCCTGGTGAAGGCAATAATCTGAAACAGCAGAGACGCAAAAACGGCAGTGACACGTTACAAAATATAATTATGCTGCTGCAAAGCAACTCATGGTGGCTGCTCTTTAATTTCATCAAAAAGGTACCGCCGTTTATTTCTTAGAAAGCAGAAAAAAAAACACATGAACTTTTCTGGGCTTGACGGTGACATGTAAGGTAAAGAGGAAAGGCATGTTACCCTTTGTTTTATACCATGAATGACTTTTAAAATAATTCTTTTCACAGGCTACATATGATGCAGAGATTTCCCTGTTTTCTTTATTTGTTTTATGCAGTCACTCAAATCCTGATTTTAGTCAGTCAATCAGGATTCTGTGACATGGATTTTAAATATTGTATTTTATTTAATAAAGGGCATTAAGTTCAGGCAGCGACTGTCTGACTTGTGAGAGCGTGTGTCATTGAACTTGAAACCAACACTAACAATTGTTACTGCTAGATCTATTTTTTAACACTGAAACTGCCATTTCCAACAGTGTGACTCATAGCACAGACGCCACCATCACAGTTCAGTTCACTAGTTAGTATCTGACCGGCTGGAGTGTCACACAAAAATTATGCCAATATGGAAAAGCTGCAAAGGTTGAGAATGAGGACATTTGTCCACTAAGTTTTTTTTTTAATGAGGAACATTTCTAATATTTCTATTTTTAATACACCAACATTCAAAACAACAGGAGGCAACTGTCAGTCTTAAAAGGTCTGCTGTGTAAACTTTAAGTTAAATCATTTTCTGTTGGCAGAAAGATTAATTGGAGGAGTTTATCCAAACCTCCTTCTGAGGTTCACCATTGGCCATCATCTCCTGGAGCTCCTTCTGTAGCTCCTTGCGGGCACCGATGGATTGTTGGTTTCGGGCAAAGTCAGATAGCTCCTTCAGCCCTGCGTCGGTGAAGTACTTAGAAAAATACTCGCAGCTTCGTTTGTTAGCAGGAAAGACTTCCTGTGGAACAGTGACATCTTTAGGTTTAAGTGTTTACAGATGAAATCAACAACTGCTGAATACAAACAAAAGCACTTCAACTACTAAAACCCCTTGGTTTAATGTGATAAGCAGCCATTTTGATTCAAAAATAGTTCACCATCAGCCTGTTGTCCATGCCAACTTTGCGAAGACTGCCAGCAACAGAGTTGATGTCCTTTTCATTAATCCATGACTTGAACAGCTTGACTGCGAAGGCTGCAGATACACCTGAAGAGAAAGAAAACAACATTGTAAACTATGACCAAAAAGTATATATGACTGACTTAAGAGCATAAACCTTTTAAATCTCCTCCACAAGCTGAATTAGCATGTTGGTGAGAGTTTAACATGTTGACTGCAAAGTAGTTGTATCAAAGATTGTTTTTAGATCCATGATCCAAATAGACGACCAACTATGGCTTAGGATGCACTTGAACCATGGGTTGATGTGTCCAATAACATAAATCATGAATCATGTTTTGCTAAATGCTTCTGTGCAGATCAATTTACATCACTGTTGCTTGTTTTGTGTATGTGCCAGCATTACAGTCAAACTGAGGGATACATGTAAAAAGCAGCTCATTGACCCACACTATCTCCCCCCTTTCTCATAAGACAACAAGGCCTTGTTCTAAGTTTTTTGAGTGACCATTAATTTTCATATTCACGGTTTTGTTCCAAGTAACCATATCAAACTGATTTTGAAATGTGAAAAGTAGATACATTTTATCCATTCTTTTTCTATAGTTAACAGTAGTTGTGTCATTTATTCAAATGCATTATCATTTAATTTAATTTTTAGTAAATTTAATCAGTTCTTAACTGTACATTCATGAAGTAAATAGAAAGAAAACAGTGATAAGGTCATTGCAGCACTGCTGATAAACAGTTTCCCTTTATCGTAAGGTATACTTGCTCACCCTCTTTGACGAGGTTCTCATTGAAGAGGCTGCTCAGGATGGAGGCTGATATGTTGCCATTGGCCAACAGGATACCAGTCAACATGGCCAGTTTGTTGCGCTCAGACTCAGTGAACCCCTTTAGAAACAGGAGCAACTATAGGGACAGAAAAAAAAAAATATATATTTAAGTTTAAGTTTGGTTGAGTTTAAGTTTAAGCTGAAAGTTTGAAACATATTGTGAGTCAACTTCCCATTAAACTGAAGAGCTTATCTCATGTTCTTTGCCAATAAAAACAAGCAGTGTAACACTGACTCACCAACCAACACATGCCAAATCATTGTCAAGAGTATCAACAAAGCAAGTTTGGGCTCCACCTTTGTGAAGCATATGCTCTTAGCACAACACATGCACACTTTCACCCTATTAGA
The DNA here is from genome assembly GCA_016785285.1 of Brachirus orientalis. Classification (NCBI taxonomy): domain Eukaryota; kingdom Metazoa; phylum Chordata; class Actinopteri; order Pleuronectiformes; family Soleidae; genus Brachirus; species Brachirus orientalis. The sequence goes on from JAFBJR010000129.1 coordinate 6,639,028, forward strand.
CATGTTCCACTGTAGCACAGCACTGCAGCAAAGCAATAACATGTTCAATAACTGTTCTTGTTAAACAACAATTACCTTTTTAATCTCCTCTTCGAAACCCTTCTCCAGGTACTTGTAACGCCTGATCAGCTTGTTAAAAACCTATTTTAGGGAACAACAAAAAAATCAAACCTTACAAATAAATAAATAAATAAAATCCAAGAATTAAACTGCCAGGGTTCTAGATCTTTAAAGGACATACGTCACTCATACAATCAGTAGCTGCTGTGTACCTGAGCATATGCTTGCATTGTCTCCAGGTCTTCTTGTGCCGTGAAAAGGCAGTACTCAGTGCGGGTCATGTCATCAGATAGAGTCCCACCTGGGGCTGTGGGGACAAAAAAAATAAAATAAAAAAAATTATTTCCCACCAAGTGAATAGCAATAATATTCGACTACAAGTCCAGTTACAAAAAGCCAGGCCGTTGTGTAAAATGTTAATAAAAACAGAATGTAAAATTTAATAAACCCATATTTTTATTCCCAGTAGAATATAAACAACATTAGAAGTTTGGATGACAGACATTTTACCATTTCATAAAAAATATTAGCTCATTTTAAATTTGATGACAGCAATAGATCTTAACAAAAAGTTGGAAAATGGTCAGAAAAAGGCTGTAAAAGTAAAATTGCACAAATCAAAAACAACTGGAGGAATTTTTGACAAATAAGTAGGTTAATTGGCAACAGGTCAATAAGATGACTGGGTATAAAATAAGCATTTCATATACAAAGATAGGCAGAGGTTCCCCAATCTGCCAAAACGGTCTAAAAAATTGTCGTTGCCCTCTTAAAAAATTGCCTAAGTCATTTTTTTCAGATTTTTCAGGAAACACGAAAAACTGAACTATCAGCATTATGAGGAGATGATTTAGGCAAAAAATCATTTTGTAAAAATGACTTTTTTTTAAATTATTTTAAGAGGGTGATGTTGTGGAATTATAAATGTAAAATGTGACTTTGAAGGTCCCACAATCTACAATGTATAATATTAAAAGATTCAGAGAATCATGTGGAATCCCTTTGCACAAGGCTGAAGGACAAAACTGGATGCTCGTGATCTTCAGGCCCTGATGCAGCACTGCATGAAAAACAGGGAATTTACTGGAAATCACTGCATGGGTTCAGGAACACTTCCAAAAATCACTGAACACAGTTCACATGCAATCCACAAATGCAAGTTAAAAGGTGTATCATTCAAAGAAGAAGCCATGTGTGAACACGATCCAGAAACGCCACCATCTCTGGGCCAAAGCTCATTTAAAATGGTCTGAGGCAAAATGGAAAACTGTTCTATGGCCATCCAGCTTGTTATGAGTGGATAGTTCAAAAGCCTGCATCCCTGATGGTATGGGGTTACATTAGTTACTATGGAGTGAGCAGCTTACAGATCTGGAAAGGCACCATCAATGCTGAAAAGTACATAGAGGTTTTAGAGCAACATATGCTCCCATCTAGACAACGTCTCTTTCAGAGAAGGCCTTGCATATTTCAGCAAGACAATGCTAAACCACATACTGCATCCATCACAACAGCAAGGTTTCACAGGAGAAGAGACCATGTGCTGAACTGACTTGCCTGCAGTTCAGACCTTTCACCAAAAGAAAACATTTGGCACATCATGAAACAAAAAAAAAATCTGGCAACAGAGACCCAGGACTGTTGAGTAGCTATCGTCCTGCTTCAGATAAGAATGGGACAACATTCCTCTCCTAAAGCTCCAAACACCGGTCTCTTCACTTCCCATACGTTTACAGACAGTTGTTAAAAGAAGAGGGGATGCTACACAATGTTAAATGTCACCTTGTTCCAACTTTTGAGGTATGTTGCTGCCATCAAAGCTGAGCTAAAAAAAAATTTATGAAATGGTAAAATGTCCCAGTATCAACATCTGATTTGTTTATGTTCAATTGGGAATAAAATAAGGGTTTATGAGGTTTGCATTCAGTTAATTTACATTTTACACCACAGCCCAACTTTTTTGGAATTGGGGTTGTACATAGAGCTGTCTAGTATTTTTTTTTTATTAATACAGGGATTAACAATCCCTTAAGATCATGACACATCAGTTCCGGTTTGCAAGAATTTGAATATGTATTTTTGTGACAACTCACCCAGCATCCCGCCAGCCACCAGGATGTCAAACAGTGTCTCTGCATACCGGCGGTAGTCAAGCTTGGCGCCAGAGGCATCAAGGAACTTCGCAACTGCTTCCAAATCAGTGCCAGTTTGGTTCAAGCCTTGTACGATACTTTCTTGAAACTGAGTAGGGTCAAACCTCTCCTTTTCATCTGTGGAATGAGCGCATGCATTTTTAAAAAAACACATTAAAGACAAAGCAGACTGGTAAGCAGCAATGATGAATACTGACCTCTTTTCCTCGTTTTGAAACGCTGGCCTGTTAGCGTTGGCTTTTGCTGCTTTTGATTATTCATAAAAGACACCCTGTGGAGGATAACGCAGACTGTTAATGTTTACAGAAGCTTTTCACAGAACATATTTGTACACAAGTGAACAGTGCAAGGTGTTGCCTTTAGAAATGCCTGTGTTTGGGCACAACTTGGCTGTCTAAGTTAAAGCAATCACACAACCCAAGTCAAAACATCACATGAATCTCAAAAAAACATCTGCTAAATTTTTCAAACCTTTCTGTCAAATTTAATGTATGTTTCAAAAGGCAGGCATAGAATAAAGCTGTGGCTGATGGATATTATCTGTTACAGCAACTGCATAATAATTGTCAAATAATGCAACAATTTCCTCCAACCATGACTTATGTGGAGAATTAAATAACACAGCTATAAAGGAAGTAAAAAATACTTTCTTAAGTAACATAAGCAGTAAATTATACAAACGGTGAACGTGAACGCAATTAAATCTTAAAAGTTCAACAAAAGGTGAATGCGTTTCGAATTGTCACGTGACTGACAACGGAGTATAATTTAAAAATAAACATTAATCATCAGTAACCTTATTAATAAATACCTTCTTCTGCAGCCAGTGAGATTTTACAAATCTATTTTTCCAATAATTAGGTGCCATGAGCCCAAACAAAAGACAATAATATCAGGTACAATCTTAAAGCACATATGAGTCAGGTGTTATGATTTAAGCTTAAATCACAATCAACCAGCGTTAAACAAAAAGAAACTGTCCAACGGGAAGATTATCGATCGAAATTGGCTTCGACGTGACTAGCTAATTACAAGTTAGCAATGCTATATCCGGGCCTCGCCATGCGCCGAAGTAGCGCTGATTAGCCGGGCCCGCTAACAGGAGAGTTTATCGAGATTGGTTAATTAAGCCACTTTCTACACACCGAACAAATACCAAGTATTACAACTTTTGACATGAACCGCCACCTGCTGGATGAATATCTTCTCTATCTTTACATCAATAAAGAGATCGAGTGACGGTATGTGTGCTATATAAGCAGGCTAATGCTAAGTTAGCTACCCGAAGCGGAGGAAACCAAAAATTCGCCCTCCAGCTGCGTCCAGACCAAAAAAATTTCAGAGCCACAAACCCATTATAGTATCATGTTTACGTGATTGATACGGTGGTAAATAAGACATAAAATATGTGACAACAGGTACTCACCGAAATTAATGCAGATAAAAAACGGTTAGAGACCTGAGGGAATGAAACAGAGTGTCGAGTCTCTCAATGGCCCAAACAAAAAGACCTTCCCGTCAGGATCGACTCAAGCTCCGCCCACTGCGCATGCGTGCTACGAAGGGGCTTTCCTCTTATAGTAATAAATACATGTTCTCGCAGTCTACTAACAGGATAATCAACAAATGTATACATCTCTATTATATACGACAACACATTTAATTCTCGTTTGTATACTGGGTAATCAGATTAGGACTAAATTAGAATAATAACGAAATTCAGGAATAATTAATTTTAATAAAAAATGATCTTAGTGAAATTTAAAGAAAGGCCAGAACCAATATTTGTCCCCTATATGCCCATTATCTAAAACGCTCTCATTTTTAAGTAGGACTCTGTTGTTTCTCTTCATATCCCTTTCACTTATCGACCTTAAATATCAAAAAGTGGTGTATTAAATATCATTCTATTAACTAATTTAATCATGATGTCCGACACACATATTTTATGTGTAGCTGTTTAAACCATATCGCATTTTTGACAGTGCATATATAATGCTTTTATATTCTTAAATGCAAGGTTTTTCTTACATAATGAACATTACAGGGAAGTTGGAAAATTGAAGTTATAGTAGGGATCAAGCTAACTATAAATGTCAAGATGTACAGATCTCATAGACTGGGCGGACATTGTATGAGCTGAAATATCTGAATAACTGTCAGTCAAATAATCATCATGTCATAATTAAGAGCAACAAAGACAATTGTCATTTAAGCAAACAGGCTGTACTGTATGTTGTGCTGTTAGGATATAACAGCTGTAAGCCTGGGGCTGACAAATGTAATTATTGGGACTCAGTATATAATCAGTCAATCGGCTTATTAATGACATTTTCTGTATATTTAAATATAGCATTTAAAATAATAACTTACAACATTCAGAAAAGTGATATATTTATCTAATACTGTCAGAAGTTCTGAACTGTGTGAACTGCAGTTGGAGTCCTGTGGATCAGCGGATCCAAGTTTTGAGCAACTTCCCAGATGAGCTCAACTTTAATCTGGTCACCAGATCCTCATGACATAAGGGAGAAACCTGGAAAAGCAATGTTTATGACATGGCAGCATTTAGGTGCAGATACTACAGACTTGTTTGTTTTTTATAGGCTATTGATATCATTTTTATAAACGCTAAGGGGTGGAATTCACAGATGTGTTTGCCCCATTTATGTTGCAAACTTTTTATGATACCCATAAAAACACGCCACTCTTGACTGTCTGTGTTTTACAACTGTGTGTTATCGACACAAATTAATGATTTAATGAGTATCTGACATTGTTTGCAGAATTTCACTCCCTTTTTTTGTTTTACTCATAATTAATGGTCTGCGGGACAAATGGATCACTCCACCAGGCTTATTGGACCCTGTTCTAGTAAAACTTTATTTAATGCTTTACTCATTTAATAACAAAGAAAGCTGCACAAGGCTTGTCACAACCAATTTTGTTTAATATGGAAAAAATAACAATAGTAAATTGACATTTAATATCAATAACCACATGCTTCTTGAGCCCCGAGGCCTGCATATGACACCAATATATGCCTTATATCAAAATCACATATCTTCTTTTGACCCCAAACATTGTGCATTCTTGTATCTCCTAACCTCATTAGTCATCCAGTTAACCACATATACTGTTGTTCTTGATTTTTTTGGATTAGCTAATCAGTGTTAGTTACATTTAATTTTCAGTTGGTCAGTCCCAGTTTTAGATGTTTAATGCCCATGGTTAGAATGACGCTGGTTTACTGGCTGGAATCTGGAAAAAATATAATAATCAGAAAAATCAACAAAAATGAAGACACCATTTCTATATTTTATAATAGTTTCAGCATTTAGGTAACTTTTTATATTATTATTACAAAATAACTACAAAACAATTTCACTTAACTCCTTTAATTGTTTTGCCTCAATTAAGCTGATTGTAGTTCTGCCTGCTTTCCACTTATTAGACAGCAATAAGGATCATAATTTTTGGGAAATATGTAGGGGAGGTTACGCTTTATCAAGTGAGGCACAAAAAATGGGGCCTTTGTATCTGTTTTTGGCCATCAAAGATTATAATCATAACATTAACATAAACATTATTAATATTATATAAGTTCCTTGGGGCACCACCCTTCAAAAGAATGGAAAAGATAGCAAATTTACTGATTCAGTCTCATGAATTCAGCTGACTACCAATTTGGATTATGATTAATAATTAACTTAATAATTGATAAATCACAATGCCACATCAATAGTTAGCTTTTAACTGTAGTTGGCTGACTGTGTTTCTGGTGTCTGTTGGTCAGGTTCCTTGTTATGAGTTCCTTGTGTTTTTGCTGTTCTTCCCTTTATGTTTGTGTGTGTGTGTGTGAGAATGAGGTGTAGCTGTAGGTAGAACCTCAGTCCACAGTTTCCAGTCATTATTGCTTGATTGGATCCAGGTGGACCCAGCTTTTAAAAACCAAGCTTCCCATGAAAATGATCTCTCTCTTCCTCTGGCTCTCACTCCTCTCACCTGGTCCAGCCACAACATTGCCAGCACTGTTACTTTAATGTTAATACTGAGACAGTTCTACTTAACTTTAAAAGTAGTATTGGGAGTGAGACTCCCTTTTTGTTTGGTGATCGTTTTTCTCCTGTTTTTGTGTTAGAAGTTGAGATAAGTGATTTTTTGGTTCTTCATTTTTGATAACAGGAAAGCCTAGTTTGAAAGTGAGATTTGTTTATTATTTTGGGAGAATCTCACTTCCATGCCAATAAACTGCTTTATGGTCTTTGAGCAAAGGGTCATGTGGCCTCCATCCAGGATGCATGTTGGCTCTCTTGATTGAGCTGATCCCCAACAGGTATATTTGTGAGTGTGCGACAGGTCATATATACAGTGCATCACTGGCAGGTACTTGATGGACAACTGCTACAATGTTTGATGGTCTGGAAAATAGAAAAGATGTTTTATTTTGCATTTCTCTGTGAAGTTATGTTAATGTTTCTAAAGGCTGAATGCAACCACAGAAAACACCAAACTCTTATAATTAATCAGTTAAGTTTTAGTGAAAATGTGACTTTAGGAGTGTTTCAACCGAGACAATTGAATAATGTGGAACAACTGCACTGTGCTGATAAAAGACGAACTGGGACAAAAATATTGCACTATAATTACCTTCTGTGTGAACATGGATGCACAGGCCAGACACACCCTCTCTGGTGTCGCAGGGCTGTCCAGGGGAAATGGGCCGACAAGACCAGACTCTGAACGAGCTGCGGCCACTGCGTCTTTGATGGCAAAAAACGCTGTACTGCCCAGGGACAGAACGGGTTCCCCGATGCCCTGCAATTTTGAAGAATCATCAGAAATGCTACTTGTTGTGGAGATTCAGTGACAGCAGAAATGAATAATCAACAAAGACAGTCATAAAACCTTTGAGGAGTAGATGGCGTGGGGGTTGTCAGAGTCAGACAGCAGATAGATGTTGAACTGAAGTGGCAAATCACAAACTGCAGGGATCTTATACTGAGTGGGGCCTCGAGTATACAAGAATCCAGAGGGGGAAAACTTCAGCTCCTCCATGGTGTAGAGACCCAAACCTTGTATGAAGGATCCTTCAATCTGTGACATCAAAGAAGGTGAGGAGAGAAGGGTCAAGAAAGATGCATGAAAGACAGGAAGAATGTCACACATGAAAAATCAAAATAATTAAAAAGTGATAGTGTTATCTTTTTTGGGTCACATGGTAGAGTAGCGGCTCACACTGTTGCCTGACAGCAAAAAGACCCGGGTTTATGATCTGGTCTGATTGAGGGCCTTTCTGTGTGAAGTCTGCATGTTCTCCCCGTCTGGGGGGTTTTCTCTGGGTTCTCCGGTTTTCTCCCACAGTCTAAAACATTCATAGTTTAACTGGACACTCTAATTTGACCGTAGGTATGGATATGAGAGTGAATGTTTGCTCGTCTCTGTGTGTTTGCCCTGTGAAGGACTGGTGAACTGTTCAGGATGTACCCTGCTATGTCAACTGGGATTGGCTCCAGTGGCCCCACAAGGACAAAGCAGTATACAATGAATTATGTTATCCTTTTAATGTGACACATTGGAGTTACCTGTCCAATGTCCACCGAGGGGTTCACGCTCCTGCCAATGTCAGCCACAATGTCTGTCCTCAGAGTCTATAAGATTTTAAAAAAAATACATATCTCTGACTTGTCTTCACCTGTTTTAAAAATGTCAAATGTGGCATGAAGCTTAAAAGTGTGAGTTTTTACCCTGTAGTCTCCTGTGAGGCAGTCCAGCTCCACCTCACAGCAACATGCTCCAAATGTGAAGTAAGCATATGGCTGACCCTCCATCTTGTCCCAGTCCATGTAAAGGTCTGGACCTCTGAGGACACACAGGAAAGATGCACTCACTATGTTCTTACAGGTTATTAAACTGTGTTTCTGTGTTCATTGGTCCAACACTTACTTATTTCAGGTTGACATAATTCTAGATGTCTCTCACCTGTGGAATCCAGTTGCTGATAAACTGATTTTCTCGAATATGGCTTCTTTGATCTAGAAAAAAAAAAATCTTAAATTCAGGTCTTACTTTTCATTAGAATGTTGCATTTTCTTAGGTTATCATACCCAGCTTTGCCATGATCCTTTGGGATTCTTCTCCCTGATTGGCTTCAGTCGCTGGTAAAGAGTCTGACAGGCATTCTGAACGAGAGAATTTGGAATGCTGTGTAAAATTTAAATAATAAACACAATGTAATGATTTGCAAATCTCATAAAGCCATATTTTATTCCCAATAGAACATAAACAACATATCAGATGTTGAGACATTTTACCATTTCATGAAAAGTATTAGCTCATTTTGAATTTGATGGCAGCAACAACTCTCAAAAAAAGTTGGAACACAGGGAACAATATGCAGTGATTCTCTACTGGAATCACTGCATAGGTTCAGGAACACTTGTGTATAATAGTATCAAAGTGTATCATCCAAAGCAGAAGATATATGAACATGATTCATAAACGCAGCAGTCTTCTTTGGGCCAAAGCTCATTTAAAATGGTTTAAGGCAAAATGAAAAACTGTTCAGTGGTAAGATGAATCAAAATGGACACCTGCAGATGAAAGAGGAGAAGTACCATCCATCCAGTTCAAAAGCCTGCATCTCTGATGGTATGGGGTTACATTACTCACTCTCACTCATTTTCTACAGCTTTATCCTCCACTGAGGGTCACGGGGGGGGCGCTGGTGCCTAACTCCAGCTGATATAGGGCGAGAGACAGGGTACACCCTGGACAGGTCGCCAGTCTATCACAGGGCCACATAGAGACAGACAACTCTGGGGTTGCATTAGTGAAATAAATTAAAAATGAACTAATATTTTTAATGAAATGGTAAAATGTCTCAGTTTCAACATCTGATATGTTGTTTATGTTCTACTGGGAATAAAACATGAGATTTGCAAACCATTGCATTCTGTTTTTATTTATATTTTACACAGCATCCCAACTTGTTTGGATAGTGGATGCATTATTAATTAATTTCATTAATTGATTATTTCACTGCAGGAACTGGACTTCACCTTGACGGCCATGCCGTTGCTGTCAGTGGCAAATGAAGCAGCAGAGGGGAAGGTGTTGGGAACAGTGTTGGTGCTGGTTTCGCTGATGTGAATCTTAGAGACTGGTATATGAAGCTCCCGACTTGCAACCTAGCAGCACGAGGGAGAAACACCCTGAGCTTTAAATATTAGCAATAAATGGTGGCAAATCCCAGAATATGAGAGGAATACTTGATGCATACCTGATGCATCAAATTGTGATATTAAAGCTGAAAACTGAGAGGAAAAACCTTTTTTTTTATCTACAAACACATCTACAAAGACATTTACATGAAACTGACTGTGAGTCAAGGAAATCGTGTTTCATTTCAAAGCATTCTAATATCACTGTCACACTGCTTTTATTGGTGAGATACAGTGAAGTGGCAAACTAAGGGGGACGTCAGGACAATGAAGGGGGAGGCAGAAATGGATATTCTGAAGATACTGCGTTGACAGTGACTACAGTGAGAATCAAAGTACCTGCTGCAATTTCGTGTGGATTCCCTGACCCATCTCTATCCCGCCATGAGTGACCAGAACTGATCCGTCTTGATAAATGTGGACCAGAGCCGCAGCCTTTTACAAGAAACAAGAAAACAAAAGTTACTTTTTTCATGTAGTGATATCTCAAGCAAGCTATATTGTCATCATATTAAGAATTGAAATCTCAGAATAATAAAACCTAATCCCAGACACCTGATTAAAGGAGCTCTCAGAAAATCCAACCCCATATTTAATGGGAATGATGGCCATCCCTCTCTTCTTCCAGCGGTTCTGCTGATTAAACAGTTCGATGGCTTTGCGGCGGGCGCTGTAGTCAGACTTGGCCTTACATTCCTCCCAGCAGCGCAGCATGTTCTCTGGGCTGAACTCAAACTTGTAGTGAGTGATTGAAAGCCCTTTGTACATGTTGGTCTCCTGAATCTGATGTTAAATAAAAAAAAACAAAAAAAAAACCAGAAAATAAACAGTCACCTTTGAACAAATTAATTATTAAAATGTGTGTGCCACCTCTCAATTTGAGGAGCTGTTCCTCAGGAGACAGGAAGTGACCTGGTCTGCAGGGCGTCCCAACACCATGGCCACATCATTGATCATGTTCTCCACAACAAATATGCTCTGCGGCACACCAAAGCCCCTAAAAGCAGTGTTGGAGGGCAGGTTTGTTCTGCAGGCAGCACCATGACCTCGGAGGTTGGGGATATTGTAAGCATTGTCAATGTAGAGCAGAATCTTCTCAACCACCTGCAAAAAGGACATGACTGCACATTTGATGTTTTGTCACTGCCTGACCTGTCACTTTTTAAGAAACAAGCAAAAGCTGTTTCACCAACCAGGGGGGATTCGTCCACTGTGTTTCCAGCATTGCTGTAGTACTGGAGATCTGCAGCCATGATTCTTCCATCATTCATGAAGCCAACCTTAAAACAAGAAGCTGTCAACTGTCAGAGTTTCTTCACATGTCTGTTTAAGGTTCAATTGTCAGTATTTCCTGATTCAATTCTTTAATTTGAATTCGGAAGTAAAAACAGTAGCCAGTATTTCAAAAACAAAAATGAAAGAAGCAAGAGGAAAGCCAAAAAGCATTGGACAATGGATGGATGGATGGTTCATATTAAAATAAAGGGCGGTGTTATACCTTATACTTTCCCAGGACAGGATGACGTGCTCCTGTAATCAGCATGTCCTCACCTCGGTCCAGGACACAGCGGACCGCTCGATTGGTCCTGAACAGAAATGTAAACAAACTATTGCAGCCTTTTTCTTTCTTTTTTATCATTTAATATAATTTATTCACACATTGGCTTCCAAAATAAATCAAACAAAAATGAAAGAAGCAAGAGGAAAGCCAGAAAGCATTGGACAATGGATGGATGGATGGATGGTTCATATTAAAATAAAGGGCGGTGTTATACCTTGTACTTTCCCAGGACAGGATGACGTGCTCCTGTAATCAGCATGTCCTCACCTCGGTCCAGGACACAGCGGACCGCTCGATTGGTCCTGAACAGAAATGTAAACAAACTATTGCAGCCTTTTTCTTTCTTTTTTATCATTTAATATAATTTATTCACACATTGGCTTCCAAAATAAATCAAATCCTGCATTTAAGGTTAAAGAGCAGGAAAATTCACTCCACTGTGACTTACTTCCATGCAGCCACAGAGGTGATACAAGCCAGAATGGCTGTTTTAGTGACCTTCCCTCCAAAAGCGCCGCCGATCCTTTTGGTATGACAAGTGACTCTGTTAGATGGGATGTTCAGTGTCTCTGCTATTGCCAGCTGAAGTCAGAAAAAAAGGAAGAACTCTGAAAAAAACATGCTGCTTACATGTTTCTTTTTTCATTAAACAATATTAAAAAATAATTGTTATGCTTAGAATCACACTTTATTTTATTTTTTTGACAGAATCCTGGTGTCTCCATGCACCTGAGCTAAAGTAGGCCACTGAGTGGAGATGTAAACTTGGAACTCAGCCTCCTCTCCGACAGGAACAACCAACATAGACTGAGTCTCCATGTAGAAATGCTCCTGACCACCTATTTGAATCTCTCCTGAGGAAAATGAAATAAGATGAACACATTAGATGATGATGGAAACACTTGAAAAAAATGTTACTGTTTAAAAAAAAAGAGACAAACTGTATTTCATCAAATCTTTGAATTGCTGATCTTCAATTAAGTGCCATTTTCAAATCACTTTTAATTACTTATACACTACAAGTACTACAAGTAGATTTTTACCTTCAAATGTCTGATCAACATTTTTAAAGGCCTCAGTTACATTTCCTCTCTCAATCATCCTCCGTGGCTCAAAGAAAGACGACTTTTCAACAGCTTCCTGTCACAGAGGAAAATATTTGCAATCATGCTCACTGATTCTAAATTTCTTTGCTTTGGAGTTTCTATGCACAAAGTCCAGATAAAAGTCACTATCACAGACCTCTATGGTGAAAACAGGCTCTGGTAAATCTTCATAGCTGATTTTCACAGCTGCTGCAGCTCGTTTGGCGTGAGCTCTGGTATCAGCGACCACGCCACATATCATCTGACCAATGCAGGACACCTTAGGATACACATGAGCAAAAATAAATAATAAGTAAGTAAAATTAAATTAAGGTGAGGTCGGTTTAAATAAGGACAATTTCCTTGACAGCAGTAGTCAGTAAAACGTAAGCTATGAAGTGGATGGTCCCTGTACGACCAGTGTCAGAGCCTGGTTTGCAATGCCGGCAGTAAGTCGGATCCCTTCCCAGTGAGGATTGGACTCCGCCAGAGCTGCCCTTTGTCACCGATCCTGTCCATAACTTTTATGGACAGATTTCTAGACGCAGCCAGGGCGTTGAAGGGGTCTGATTCGGTGGGCTCAGGATTGGGTCTCTGTTTTTTGCAGACGACATGGTCCTGTTTGCTTCATTGAGTCGTGATCTTCAGCTCTCACTGGAGCGATTCGCAGCCAGATGTGAAGCAGCTGGGATGAGAATCAGCACCACCAAATCCGAGACCATGGTCCTAAAAAAAAAAGGGTGGAGTGCCCTCTCCGGGTTGGGGATGAGATCCTGCCGCAAGTGGAGGAGTTTAAGTGTCTCTGGGTCTTGTTCACGAGTGAGGGGAGAATGGAGCGGGAGATCAACAGGATCGGTGCGGAGTCCGCAGTAATGTGGGCTTTGCATCAGTCTTAAGCTGTTGCCCCTGCGACCCGACCTCGGATAAGCGGCAGAAGATGGATGGACAGATAGAAAATATAAAAAGCTTTTATGCAAAAGGATTATTATTATATATTTCATTATTATTTATATTATGCCATCATCTTATTTTCATGTACATATTTGTAATATTTTCTAGATTCCCTTTAATCTTTAAATCAATTAAAGTTGCTTTCATCTCCAGCACAGCTGCTGGGAAAAGTGACAGTGCTAACCATAATAAGTAAGCATACATATGTGCTCTACCTCTTTCTCAGCAAGCAGCTCCTCGTCATAACCTTGCAGTGTTCGAACTTTCTTTCCAGGAATATCTCCAGCTGTGATTATATCAACAACACCAGGAACCTGCAGAGCTTCACTCACGTCTATTCCCCTATTGGACAAAAGTCACATTACAAAAAAGAAAGTGGACATTTACATATGAGAATGTTTATCAATGGGTTGTTGGGAAAGTATATGAATGATCACTTACGTGATCTTAGCGTGTGCTCGAGAGCTAGTGACCAGAGCCAGGAAGAGCTCCCCCTCTGTTCTGGGGATGTCGTCACAGTAGACGGCTTCACCTGTGGCCTGGCTGATGGCAGAGCGATGCATGATGGGACGCCCCACTGTGTCCTGGTTGCTCTGGTCGTTTGACACATTCTGCAAAAGAAGGAGCATTAGGGTAAGCATTAATTTAAGATCAGGGATTACACATAATTTAAAGTGGCTTCTTTGTTTTTGCACCTGAAATTCCTGTAGCCCTGGTTGGATCTCTCTAGGTAAAGGTTGGATCGGCATCGTCTCAAGAACCTCATCTGTGATTGCACTCATTTCTCTAAGCTTCTGCAAGATCTCCAGGTAAAACTTGAAGAGGAAGCTGAGAGTCAGGGACTGCCGAAACTTTACTTGTCCTCCTGGAGCTGAAGGAGGCAGTGTCAACTCTTCCAGGAGAATGTCATAGGCCTGGCTGATGGTGTCATTGTCCCATGGCCTAAATGAAAAATGGGGATGGTTTTATTTCATGGAGTTGAAATTCAGTGTTTCCTGGCTCCTTGGCCATTCTGTTGATTGATTGATTGATTGATTTCCTTTATTAGTCCCAAAACTTGGAATTGTTACAGGAGTGGTGAATAAAAACAAATAAGGACTAAAGAATTATCTGTGAACTTTAGTTTGCCATCGGCCTGAGGATTTATAATGGTTGATCGTAAACCAGTATGCCTGTTTTGTAAAGAGCCTATCCAAAGAAAATAAATTACGATTAAAGGCAGAGGGGAGAGAGTGAAATAATACTAGAATGAGCAACGTTTAATCCAATTATTATAAAAATAAATACTAAATTGTCAATTAGACAAGACAGCAAGAAATAACACACTGACTTTGCAATGAGGGCTGCACAGGTTTTGGCAGCACACACAGTGGTTGGTCCAACTCCTCCATAGTAAATACTGACGTCCTCCACCTTTGTGGATCCATCAGAGAAAAACACACGCATCCCTGTCGTCACAGTGGCAAAGGCGCTCTCCTTCCTCGGAGCCTGACGGAAAGCTCGAACAAACTCCCCCTGCAGGACAAACATGGTAGCGCATTATATTTTCACATGATAATGATTGTATGATACATTTAATTATTATATTAATATATCGAATTACTGAGAGAGCAATAGTTCTTTACTCTGTACTAAATAAAATTGTTTGCACAGGCAATCATTTTCCCACTTTATAGCTGCATCAAGTCTGACTCTGTAACTGCATAACAAAAAAAAAAAA
>JAFBJR010000129.1:6654781-6673949 GCA_016785285.1 Brachirus orientalis
TATATATATGTATATACATATATATATATATATACATACATATATATATACCTGGATTTCCTGTTTCTCCTTGTCAGTGCGCCATGTATCTCTAGTCTGGTAGTCAGATCGTTTTTGCCTCATTATTTCTTCACATGTTTTTTTTTCCATACCCTGATTTTGTGTTCTCCTTTTTTTTTTATTGAAACCTGTTCATGAGCTCCGCCTCGCCAGCCGGGAGGAAACTCAGCATTTGGTGTACATAGGTTCCAAGGCTCAGACAGTCAAAGGATTTTCAACCAATAAAACAAGCCTTTTATTTATCATGTTTTGAGTTTGTCCTACTATTTCTGAGCCCCTGAAAATAGACAATAATGTATAAAAATACTTATAATTCCTCAATGGTTATTGCAATTTTTTTGTTCAATCCCTCAAATTAAAGCAGAGAGTGCACACTTTAATCACATCATTGTGTCATTTCAAGTTCATTGTGGTGGTGTACAGAGGCAGAATGAAGAAATGTGAGTCTTTGTCTAAATATATGGAATATGGATGTAAATAATTGTATATTTGTATATCTAAAACGTTTCCCTGCTGTACAGACTGCTCCTGTCAGTTGTCAGTTTATTTTTATTGCTGTGTCTTTTTCTGTTTTAAGTGTAATTACAAATGAGCAAAAATTTTCAAATTTTCTGTATGTGCACTCATACTTGGCCAGCTGATTCTGATTCACCAGTGATTCAACTGGGACACTTGAACTCAATATTAGTCTGTGCTGAAATTTCCTGAATAATGTGACATACACTGGCTATACAGTTCAACTCTGTACCTGGCAGAAGGTTCTGCAGCCGTCAATAATCGGTCGATACCCAGTGCAACGACACAGATTACCTGAGAAACAAAACAAACATAGTATGGTGCATATAGTATGGTATTATGACACGAATATACATAATTTATATACAGTATATATACACACAAATCAGTGGTGGCTAATCAACTTCTTTTTGTCAGTAAGCATCAGAAAAGGGCAGTAATGATAGATGTGGTAATCCCCAGTGACAACAAGAAAAAAAAGGAACATGAGAAGCTTAAGAAATACCAAGGGCTGAGGAAAAAGCTAGAGAAGATGTGAGAAACAGAACCTCTACCTCTGCCTATCTGGCAGTCATGCATATCCATCAAGCTCAGCCAGCAAATACCTGGTTCTCCTCTAACTACTCTGCCAGATCGTAGACTCAGTTACCCACCACTCAGCCCCGACTCCTGCCTCCGTTCCACTGCTGCTGAACTTACTACACCCTCTGGTTCTTCTGGACTTTGGACTGGAAACCTTGGACACTCTCTGGAGCACTGAACTCACCCTCCCCCAGCTTAATCCTTGCGGCTTTGCCTCTGTACTTTCCCTTTGCAAATTTCTTAAGTATTATTTAATAAATTCCTTTATTTACACACTTCCTTGCCTTGGTGTTCTGTGTTGGCACCTGGGTTCAAATTCAGTTGTACTGCTTACCAGTGGAAGTAATCACATCTCCTAGTGTTTGTGCCCAAGTAGGGAATTTTATTATGTTTTTATTTTATGTGCACAAAATAATCCTGTGTTTCCTCCATATAAACAGGACAAAATAATGAAAACCAAAGTATACAAACCAGCCAGAGCCTGGGTGATGTCCTCCATGGTGGGCTGAGGTTTGTTCCTCAGCAGAGTGTACATGGACATCACCATTCCTGGAGTGCAGAATCCACACTGGGAGCCATGAGCCTTCGCTATCCGCTCCTGTACAGCCAACACAACACAACATCAACAGCCCATATTATTGATTTTTACAAACAGAACAAGATGGTAAATGTTTTTAGAAGGTTCTCGACATGCAGGTGGCAAAGCATTGGTGAACGTTAACTCTGCCCAGAACATCTTAGCTGGACATTATAGGTCAAACCACAACTTGAACTTGATCTGTTTCTTTAGATTTACCTAACACTACAATCCTTTCTCAAGCTCAGATAATTTAATTGATCCTTCTTTAACGTGTATTTTTTAGTAATAAACTAGCCATTGTATAGCTCACTTAAATGTTTGTTATACAGTAACAACAGTTTAAACCAAGTCAAATTCCCTGTGTTCTGGGATATTTTGTCCATAAGGCCCCACCAGGATTTATCAAGCCCTGGGACATGTCCTACAGCCAGTTGTTAGTTTAACTTTTATTATTTCTAATTGTACAGTGTAAATGCACAAGCTTTAAGTTTCTAAACTGGACACCACAATTGTGGCTTAACTGACACTGTTTTCCATACATTCAAGGAAACTTCTTTCCTTCAGTTTTCCTTGATGGACTTCCAGTGATTGTAACTGACCTGCACCGGGTGGATCCTGGTCTTGGTGCTGCCGATGCCCTCCACAGTGACGACTGCAGCTCCATGGAGCTGACAGAGCGGCAGGAGGCAGGCGTTGGCAGAGTAATGTCTGATGGAACAGTGAAGGCAGGCTGTGCTGTGAGAGCTGACACATGCAGCATTGTTTTGATGATGATACTAATCCTAATATTACAATTGTGACTTGTAGTGCAGAGGTCAGTGTTATTTATTTTAACCCAGGGCTATAGTTTTTTATTCATCATCTTTATGTAAGCAGCCAAAAATTGTGAAAACACACCATTATGACCATCAGTTTTGACTGTTGTCTTTGTTTTAGAACAAAAAAAAAATTAACATAAGTGGTTTCATGGTTGTATCTGAGGACAGATTTCCATTAAAAAATTAGGATTATCAGAAGTATACCAGATTATGCATATACTAGTACATAATTACATCAGCAAAAGTCACTGTTTTGATACCGATTTACTAAAACAAAAACAATGATGTTTCGGCTACTTACCCTTGAGAAACATCTGCCCTAATTTGGCTGATGTGACAATAAAATGATAATCCTCAGGTGTTTTACCATAGTTTGTTGGACAACAGGTTTAGAAATAGTGCTACCACAGCTGCAACTGAAATCACTGCATCTACTGTTGAGCATTTATCCAGGTCCCATATTAACTGTTCAGCATGAAAATGTTATTTGTTTGCTCCTGGCAAACACAGATCAATTTTCATTCTCTACAATTTTTATAGAAGCGAATAACTATTTTTTTTTTTCTTTTACATCAACTTTTACAAATGTCATTTGGCAGTGTAATACTCAAATATGTGTAGAATAAACACGATTTTTCATATTTATAAAAACTTTGAATTCAGACAAAATAATGATTTTCAGACGATTGAGAGCCTCTTCAGTATGTGAGATTGTTCCAACACCAAGGATAGTATCATCATTATTTTTGTCTCTATCCAAATCATTTTCACATTTGTGTTAATCTGTTTCAAGGAGTCACACAGATGCTGCATTGTTTCACTTTCAAGAAGTGAATTAGCATCAGCCACCACAAATAAAGTGTGTTAAGAATTATTTAAAGTTATTTAAAAAAAATTATTTAAAAACAACTTTAGCGGACACATTCACCGATCCAAAATTTAATTTATGTAGGAGGACAATGGCAATGATTACTATTTCAGAATTTTTCCCAACCTTTTAAATGACTGAAAAAAAAAAAAAATTCAGTTCAGTATTTAAAAATGTTAAAATTTCTCTTCTGAAATATTTTCTGAGGTCTGAACATTTAAAATGATGTCTTCCTAACTAGTTCATCATTTCACAACCCAGAGATCAGTAATCAGCCCTGTTTCGTCGCCAAAGGGTGCAAATGGTGTTGTGAAGCATCGATTGTAACACTTCTGACGTGAAACAGTCTCAGCCAATCACAGCCACACACCAGGACCATGTGCTTTAGAGTCAAAGGATACCTGATGGTTTTGGTGGCAGGTTGATAGCGGGACACCATAACCGTGCAGGCCCCGCAGCCTCCACCTCCACAGCCATACTTGGTTCCAGTTAATCTCACTGGAGTCAGAGTCAAGAAACAACATTTGTGGGAAACAAAGATCACACTATTCATTTTGGGATTGGAAGGATACATTTCTCTCTGAGAAAGGGCAACAGTGTCATTTCAGGGTCTGCATGGTTCTCTGTCACCTGTTTTGATACAAAGAAAAATCACAATCAGAACAAAGTACCTGATTAAGATAATCTGGTTCTACCAGTGCTGACAGATGCAATGACAAGTTTAATTTGAATATAGGGAGAGGAATTTTGCAGAGTCAGTGCAGTTGTTATTTTATTTCATCTCTTGTGTTTCAACCATTTAGATAAAGTTTATGCTTTTCATAAACTTCTTGGGACATTGTAATAATATTAACAACACATTTTATCAAACTAAATGTTATTAAAAAAAAAAATGCATGGACTACTTTTTAAGTGTCTTAGAAGACAGCATGTTTTGAATTTTCCACAATGATGTCCAGGTTGATAGTAGTTAGAGGCTCAATACATTTACCAATAAGCTTATTACTACTTGGGTGGAATCTGGAGACTTTTACTTGAAAAATAGCTTAAACAAATGTTTAAATGTATTAAATGTTTTGCATGTAATATTTGAATGAGTATGGAAAAGTAACTGTGCAGTAAAGTCAACAATATTCAGTAAGATGTGCAGTAAAATCAACAATATTCCGACACAAAGTGTACAGTAAATGAGGGGAAAGTAAAATGCACATGTCCTGGATAATGTCCAATTACTTTATAATTAATAAACAGGGCTTACAGTATATGTAGCAGCAATTTTGTCAAGTTTACATTAATGATGGCTCTGTTCAGTTTATGTGATTTAGGACAGAGTGACAAAGAGCGAGTATGCACAGTCAAACTAAAGAAGTAAAATGGAACTCAGCCGCCATATAGAAATGTGCTTTTCCAACATGTGATCTGAATAAGTGCCATCAATTCATGATCAGTGGTTAAAGCCCTTTACAAAACACAAACATTGTACCCAAAGTGTTTTTTTGCCAACTAACTACGTAGAAGCACTTATACACGGAATATGGCCATCAATGGTCTTGTTGCAAAAATGGGACACAGCTTTGTTATGTAATTTCGTCACACGCCTTTGCTTTTAACACACATCATCATAAATTGTACAGTTACAATATCCGCAGATCTATTGTTTGTTCAACTCTGAGACTCTTTCAGTGACCTTTGTCCTTTGTCTGATGATGCAACAGCTGGACAAAAACGAAATCAAACAAAAATCTAAGAATTGCAAACAAATACATGATCACAAGCTGTCTGTGAAGATTCTCAGTCATCCAGGTCATGGTATCCAAAAGTGTTGCAACACTTTTGGAGATCACAAGCTGCAAAGTTTGACACATACATACATTTATTTCACTTTACTTCACGTACCTTTCTCCCATTTATATACAGGCACAAAGTGTCTCCTTGTTTCCCAGTGGACATGTTTCCTCCAATGATACAAGTGCAACACTCGTTTGATAAACTTTGGTCTAAACACACTCAGAATGAGATGACGCAGACACTGACTCTCGCAGCTGCATTTTCTCTATTCACAACATTTTTTCCCTGTTTACTTCCTGGGTGTCAGTTCTTTAAGATTTGTCTTCTGTCGCCATCATGTGGAAATCCTGTGGTATTGCAGGTATCAACGACTTCAGTGCCTTCTAAAAACCACATAATTTTAACCCCTTAACAGTCCTGCCCAAAACACCTAAAAAGCATACCCAAAGTAAATTTAAAGCTGTTCTTCAACCATTTGGATTATATGTCTTGGTCTCATTTGAAAGACATTTTCAAATGTCTTTTTCAGATTTTCTCCCCTCCAGTCAGAATATGTGTAAGTGCTACTGGCACTGAGTAATTGAAGTTTGAATACATTGAAAAAGAAAGATTTTTTTTTTTTTAAATAACATCTGCATAAAAATGACTGTAGCTTATGGGGTGGACTGGAAGACACAATTGAGCGACAGCTTGGAGTCTTACCTAGTCCCATTTCAAAATGGACAATTATATAACAGTAAATTAGTTTTTATACACAGGTAAAATCCAGGTGAGCCAAAAGTGTGCCAAAAGTGTAACTGATGCATAAAGACAATTCTTCTATAAACAAAGCTTTGTGCATACAATAAAAAAAAACTGTACAAATAAGAGGTTAGTATAATATATAGCTATATTATATATAAAACACAGCAAACAATACAGCACACAATTCATTGTAGCAGTCCCGGCTTGGCACAAAGCACTGGGGCACATAC
Source organism: Brachirus orientalis (assembly GCA_016785285.1). Taxonomy (NCBI): domain Eukaryota; kingdom Metazoa; phylum Chordata; class Actinopteri; order Pleuronectiformes; family Soleidae; genus Brachirus; species Brachirus orientalis. The sequence continues at coordinate 6,660,968 of JAFBJR010000129.1, forward strand.
TGTAGCATGTGGCACAGTAGACAAGAGTTTGTGAATAGAAGTGGCTGCTGCTGCTGGTTCTCCTCCTCCTCCTCTTCTCCTTTGGTCTGCTGTTCCACACTGGGCCATTAACCTTCTGAAGAGGTGGAACCTGGGAGAGTCTCCTGAGTCTGCTGTGGGGTACAGTCTCTGGTGGGACTGCCTGGGTTCAGCAGGAAGTTCTCCGGTCACCAGCTGGATGTTCCTATGGTTCCTTCTAGGTGTATCCCCATCTTCTGCTTGGAGTGTGAATGACTGCAGCGCTGTCTCCTCATTCTGAACCACAGCTGTTGTCGCCCAGGTTTTCTCTCCATCAATTTTGAGATGAACCTGTTGACCGCAGTTGAGGGGAGGGAGTGGCTTAGCTGAGTACCTATGCTTATAAAACCTCTCATATGACTATTTGGCTTGCCGATCATTTTCCTTCCTTTTTTTCAGATTAGGCCAGACAGGTTTTAGACTTTCCTTGAGGGTCAGCAGAGCTGCCCGTAGGCTCTGTCCCATCATGAGCTTGGCAGGGCTCTCCCATGTTGGCTCTGTTGGTGTTGAGCGATAGCTCAGAAGTGCCAGGTGAGGATCATCCTGCTTCAGAATGGCTTTTGCTGTTTTGACTGCACGTTCAGTCATACTGTTAGACTGGGGGAAATGAGGACTGGAGATGACATGTTGAAAATCAAACACTACAGCAAAGTTCATAAATTGTTCTGCTGAGAAATGTGTTCCATTGTCTGTCCTGACCTCCTCTGGTATTCCCTACTGACTGAAAGTACTTTTAAGTTTTCCTGTTACTGTCTCACTGATTGTCTTTGGCAGATTTAGAATTTCCAGCCACTTGTGGTTGATTATTGTTATAATCAATAACAGTAAGGTAATTGTGACCTTTACATTCGCAGAGGTCAGCCCCTCAGACTTCATTCACTGCTGCTTCAGCCTAAGTTAGTGACCCTAAAAAGACTGACTCCTCATTTTCACCACTGTAGTCATCGACTGTTATCTCCCCCATGCTTTTTGTGTAACATGCTACTGCAAAGTGTCCCATTTGCGACCATATACTAAACTAATGACATACCCTACACACGTTGCACCACTTTCCAAGATCCCTTTTATTTGGTGAAAACTGATGCTGTTGTGTAGAGTTTAGGAAATGCATATCATTTACTGCACAGCTGAGTGTTAAATGACATTAGCTCTACATTTTATGACCCATATTAAATGTATAAATGATATTTCAAAGTTTGTTTCACAGTGACAGATTTATTCATTTTAAATGTCTTTATTCTATCCATTTAACACACACATGCGGGAAAACATAAGACAGTTAAGTAAAAAGCATGATTAAGGATACAATAACCCACAGAGGCTGACATTAAAACCACTCCCAGAATAATTGCCATAGTTTAGCAATAAAATAGTAGAGGCCAAAATCCTTGAGACATTTTTAAAATGTGAGTGATAAATTACACAGTAGAGTATTAAACGGATCCTGAATCACAGTACTCACATGATGCAGTACCAGATCAGAAGCAGTTGTGAGAGGCCTTAAAGATCAGCCTCTTCTGTCCATGTCTGATCTCCTCTGAGTTTAATGACTCATATTCTTTTAGATTAGATTAGATTAGATAAAACTTTATTGATGCAGGTTAAACATGAATGGCTCCATCTTTTTTTTCAGAGGACTGAGTTTCACTTATAGACGCATAGACGCATAGACGCAGCATATGAATGTCACATATGAAAATGCAAATGATAAAAAAGGTGACATTGGGTCACCTTTTTTATCATTTGCATTTTCATGCAACGCTAGCACTGTTGCCTTACAGCAAAAACACCCAGGTTTGACCGAGGGCCTATCTGTGTGTTTACATGTCCTCCCTGTGTGCATGGGTTCTCTAGTTTCCTCCCGCAGTCCAAAAACATTCAGAGGTTAATTGAACACTTCTCTGTGTTCTCTGTGAATGTCTTTGTGTGTTTGCCCTGTAATAGATTAGTGACCTTCCAGGGTACACCACTCCTTTTGCTCTATGTCAGCTGGGACTGGCTCCAGCACCCCCCACAACCCTCATGTGGAGTACACAGTGGTAGAAAATGAATGAATGAATGAATGAATGTTTCTCTTTTTGTGTGTTGTGAACGTTAACCTCATTAACCTGAGCACATTTCTCCTCTTTTTAGACAGATCCAGTTAATTTACACCATACACTACTTCAACATAAATGCCTATGTGCTGCCCTATCAAGCAGATATCATGGCTTAATTTCACACAATAATATGTTATATTGTTAGATTATGATTTTAATATCATAATCTAACAATATAAGATTTTTAGATTAGGTAATCAGTGTTAGTTACATTTATTCACAGCCAATTCCAGTTTTAGATGTTTAATGCCCATGGTTTGAAAGATCCTGGTTTGCTGGCTGGAACCTGGAAAAAAAAAAAGATTTAATTGTCAACTGTAGTTCTGCTTGCTTTCTTCTCACTAGACAGCAATGAGGTTAATTTTATTTTTTGGGAAATTATATTAAATCTCATCCAGTATATGTCCACACCATATGGACAAAAGTATTTGGCCACACCTGTTAAGTACAAGTGCTTCGATCAGGCGTTTGGTTAGGCCCCTTAACTCAAATGAAGGGCAACCATAGCATTTTAGCATACCAAGTCATTTAGACAATGCAATGCTTCTTATTTTGTGGCAACAGTTTGAGGAAGGCCCTTTTCTATTCCAACATGACTGTGCACAAAGTAAAGTAAGGACCATAAAGAAAATGGTTTAACAAGTGAGGTATGGAATAACTTCACTGATTAGCACAAAGCCCTGACCTTAACCCAATCAAGCACCTTTGGGATGAACTGGAACAGTTGGGATGGCGTACCAGGCCATCCCATCCAACATCAGTGCCTAACCTCATAAATGCTCTACACATTGAATGGGCACAAATTCCCCATACAAACACTTCAAAACCTTGTGGAAAGCCTTCCAAGAAGTGTTGAAGCTGTTATAGCTGCAAAGAGAGAACCAACTCCATATTAAAGTACTGTTTGCATTTGAATATGTCATTACAGTCCTTGCTGGTGTAATGATCAGGTGTCCAAATACTTTTGTCCATATAGTGTACAATACTGGCAGGTTCTTGTTTGACCACAACTAAAATGTTTGGATAAAAGGGATCTTTTCTTTTGCATCTTGCTAATATTTTTTTCTAAGAAATATCTCTAAAGGCTGAATGCAACCTAAGAAATCTTAAAATTAATCAGCTGAGTTTTAGTGAAGATGCAGCTTTAGGAGTGTTTCAGCCCAGACAAATTAATATTATGGAGTGAACTGTGCTGATAAAGGGTGAATCCAAACAAAAAGATTTTACTATAATTACCTTCTGTGTCAACATGGTTGCACAGGCCAGACACGCCCTCTCTGGTGTCGCAGGGCTGTCCAGGGGAAATGGGCCGACAAGACCAGACTCTGAACGAGCTGCGGCCACGGCGTCTTTGATGGCAAAAAATGCTGTGCTGCCCAGGAAGAGAACGGGTTCCCCGATGCCCTGCAATTTTGAAGAATCATCAGAAATGCTACTTGTTGTGGAGATACAGTGACAGCAGAAATGAATAATCAACAAAGACGGTCATAAAACCTTTGAGGAGTAGATGGCGTGGGGATTGTCAGAGTCAGACAGCAGATAGATGTTGAACTGAAGTGGCAAATCACAAACTGCAGGGATCTTATACTGAGTGGGGCCTCGAGTATACAAGAATCCAGAGGGGGAAAACTTCAGCTCCTCCATGGTGTAGAGACCCAAACCTTGTATGAAGGATCCTTCAATCTGTGACATCAAAGAAGGTGAGGAGAGAAGGGACAAGAAAGATGCATGAAAGACAGGAAGAATGTCACACATGAAAAATCAAAATAATTAAAAAGTGATAGTGTTATCTTTTTTGGGTCACATGGTAGAGTAGTGGCTCACACTGTTGCCTGACAGCAAAAAGACCCGGGTTTATGATCTGGTCTGATTGAGGGCCTTTCTGTGTTCTCCCCGTCTGGGGGGTTTTCTCTGGGTTTTCCAGTTTCCCCCCCAGTCTAAAACATTCATAGTTTAACTGGACACTCTAATTTGACCGTAGGTATGGATGTGAGAGTGAATGTTTGCTCGTCTCTGTGTGTTTGCCCTGTGAGGGACTGGTGAACTGTTCAAGATGTACCCTGCTATGTCAACTGGGATTGGCTCCAGAGGCCAGTTACCTGTCCAACGTCCACAGAGGGGTTCACACTCCTGCCGATGTCGGCCACAATGTCTGTCCTCACAGTCTACAAGATAAAAAAAATGTCTCTCAGACTTGTCTTCAAATTTTTAAAAACTTGGCATAATTGCCAATAAGCTTAAAGGTGTGAGTTTTACCCTGTAGTCTCCGGTGAGGCAGTCCAGCTCCACCTCACAGCAGCATACCGAGAATGTGAAGTAAGCATAAGGCTGACCCTCCATATTGTCCCAGTCCACATAAAGGTTTGGACCTCTGAGGACACACAGGAATGATGCCAATGACTATGTTCTTACAGGGTATTAACAAACTGTGTGTTTCAGTTTGACATATGTAAGTCTACATGTGTCTCACCCGTGATATCCAGTTGCTGATAAACTGATTTTCTCCAAATAGGCTTCTTTGATCTGACAAAAAATAAATAAATAATTTGATTTGTAGATTCAAGTCTTATTTTTCATTAAAATGCTGAATATTTGTCAGGTGATCATACCCAGCTTTCCCATGATGCCTTGGGGTTCTTCTTCCTGATTGGCTCCAGTCGCTGGTACAGGGTCTGGCAGGCATTCTGAACAAATTTGTAAAAGTGTTGTGAATTTAATCGTCAAAGTTTTATAGACGTTTTTAGAGTATTTTACTGCAGGAAATGGATTTTACCTGGACGGCCATGCCGTTGCTGTCAGTGGCAAATGAAGCAGCAGAGGGGCAGGTGTTAGGAACAGTGTTGGTGCTGGTTTCACTGATGTGAATCTGTGAGACTGGTATATGAAGCTCCCGACTTGCAACCTAGCGGCACAAGGGAGAAAGACCCCAAGCTTTAAATATAATATTAGCAACAAGCAAATTAAGCCACCTTCTGCAGGATGTGCTACGATTTACACATTTTTGAATTTACAAGCAATTTTGGGGGTTTGGCACTCTTTTGACAAGCTCATTGTTGTGCTAATAGAAATAAAGTTAAAGAGAAAACTGTCAGGGTCTGGTTTCCTGTCTTTTATTTTGTTAACTCTTTTGATTCCTATGGAGCGTTGCGTTTTGATTCGGTTTTACAGGGCTGGCTGCACTGCCGGGCAGAGCCTCTGAATATACGCCTGCAACTCATCTCTTCATCAGCCATCTGCTTCTTAAACCCTGGTTCCTGCTTCAGCGCTTCAAGTCATGTACTGTGGTAACATCTCAGCACCTCGAGGTTTTGCCATAATCTGAGTAGTATCTTGTTTCCCTTTTTGTTACCTTTCAGTAATTTCTTGTTTCTTCTTTTTTCCCTGTTTGGTTTAATTGGCCTGTTTTTCGTTATTGATTCAATAAACCGTGTAAATCCTTTTTCCTACCTTCGACTAGACATCCACTGGGTTCAGCCTGTTTGGACAAAATCATCACAGTAGGCACTAATCAAAAAACACCATGGACCCAGTGGAATCTGAATTGTTTCACCAGACGTTTGTCGCTCAAGGAGCGGCAGTGAATAAACATGAACAAGTTTTGAACGATGTTTTCGACACCATACAAACGTTGACTTTCAACATCGGACACCTCACACATGCACTGGATGGCGCAACTCTAACAACTCCTGCTCCAAATCCACCTCCGCCTCACTCCAAGGGACAGAGTCAGTATCTTCTGGCTCCTGCAGCTCCTTCTCCACTCCGTGAACCTACAATCCCGACTCCAGAATGCTACTGTACTGGGGGGAGGTCGGAGCCTGTAAGCTTTTTCTTAGGCAGTGCAGATTAGTTTTTGGGCATCAGCCAAGTGTATACTCCACTCATAGCTCCCACCTAGCTTTTATTTCTAATCTAGTAAGAGGAAAAGTGTCTCTATGGATAAACTCTTCCTGGGAATCAGACTGTGTTGTTTTAAATTCTTTTGTTTCCTTCTCAGATGAAATGATTAAGGTTTTTGACTCCCCATTTAAAGATGGCCGTTCGGTGGCTAAACTTTTTTGTTTTTAGAAGTTCTTCTTGGATTTTGGCTGCTGAGAGCGGCTGGAACGAGCCAGCTCCTATTGTAGCTTTTCTCAGGGGGCTAAATGATGAGATTAAGGAAGAATTATTCACAAGGGATGAGCTTATGAGTCCCTGGAGGCTCTCATAAGCTTGGCAATACATATCATAATAGAATTAGGGAAAGGCAAGGAAAGCAGGGGCTCAAGACCCGCCTCCTCCCGGAACTCACTCTCCAGGCTTCCTCTCTCACCAGCTCCAACCCCCCACTCCTGCGGCACTGGCTCCTGAGGTCACTCATTCCTTCTACCGACACCACTGAACCCATGCAACTTGGCAGCATCTCTCTAACCTCTGTTGAACGGCAGAGGAGACTACAACTGGGACTATATATCTACTGTGGACAACCTGGACACCTGAAACAAGACTGCAGACTAAGACCTCACAGGGGAGGCTCACCTGGGGAGAAGAGCATCCAGGTGCGCAGTACCACTACACACCCGCGCTCTTCCAATAGAATTCACTTAGTAGCCATGATCACACACCAGGGCTCCACTCACTACAGGTTTTGTTTGATTCAGGGGCAGACGATAACTTTACTGATTTAGTAGTTGGTGCACCTTTTGTCATTCCCACTGTTTACATTCTGCTAAGCCAGTGTCGCACCCTTCTTTTTCCTTCGACTTCCCTCCTGATTTGTCCCTCCTTGTTATCATGATCTTTGTGGAGTTTTTCATAAACACAAAGCACTTTCCCTGCCACCTCACCGGCCATTTGACTGTTCTTTTCACTTACTTCCCGGTTCGGCACTCCCATCAAGCAAACTGTAGAATATCTACCGCCCTGAGAGGGAGGCAATGGAAAAGTATATTTCTGAGTCCTTAGCATCTGGATTAATCAGGCCCTCTCCTCTCGAGGCAGGGTTCTAATTTGTTTCCTTCTTTTGTTTCCATTTCCGTTTAGTTCTACAAAGGTTATTGGAAAATAAATTATTTGTTAAAGCAGAAAAATGTGAGCTTCATGTTTCTTTTGTTGATTTTCATGGTTTTATTTTGGCAGGTGGCAGTTTAAAACCAGACCTCAGAGAGATTGAGGCAGTGGTGAACTGGCCACCCCCTTATAGGTTTGCGAATATCTATCGTTAGTTTATCTGTGGCTACAGTAAGGTGGTCTCTCCCCTCACCAGGCTGACCTCTGTCTCCTTGCCTTTCCAGTGGAAAGGCTGCTTTCAACACCCTGAAAAGACCACCGGCTCTGTCCTCTCTCACCCTGACTCCTTGCATCAGTTCATATTCAAGGTCGACGCCTCAGGCAGTGGCATCGGGGCTGTGCTTTCCCAGAGGGATCCGGAGGACAGAAACTCCCGCAAGCTGACACCGGTGGAGGCCAACTACAACATCAGCAACCATGAGCTATTGGCTGCATTGCAGGAGTAGAGACATTTGCTGGAGGGAGCGGAGCTGCCTTTTATTTTCTGGACGAACCATAAAAACCTTGCCTACCTCAGAACAGCAAGCCCACGGGACGGCTTCTCATCGCCCACCAGCTGGACTCCTCTGCCCCTTACCCATTTCTAGTTGCCCTGGTCCCACAAAGCTCTAGACTTTGTCACTGGTTTACCCCATTCTAATGGACAGACTGTAATTGTCACTATTGTAGACAGATTTTCAAAATGGGTTCATTTCATCCCATGCCTGCAGGAAAAGCATTTCATGGCCCCAGTTCTCTTCCCAGGTGTGGCAGGCCTTTTGCAAGGCAGTAGGTGCATCTCCCAGTCTCTCCTCCGGCTACCATTCCCACACAAACCCCATGGCTGTGCGGCTCAAGTTCCCTTCATTAAACATCCATCCCACTTTCCCCTGTCTCCCTCCTGAAACCGGTTGCCACTAGTGAAATGTACTTCTAATGATTCCTGTATATCATGCACAGGATAAAGGAGGGGAAGGCAGAGATTGATATTCTGAAGATACTGTGTTGACAGTGACTACAGTGAGAATCAAAGTACCTGCTGCATTTTCGTGTTGATTCCCTGACCCATCTCTATCCCGCCATGAGTGACCAGAACAGCTCCGTCTTTATAGATGTGAACCAGAGCCGCAGCCTTTTACATGAAACAAGAAAACAAAATTTCATGTTGTAACACTGCAAAAACTACAACTTAATTTTCATAGTGTGATCTCTCAAGCAAGCTACTGTATATTGTCATCATATAAAGAATTTAAATTTCAGAATAACAAAACTAAATGCCAGACACCTGATTAAAGGAGCTCTCAGCAAATCCAATGCCATATTTAATGGGAATGATGGCCATCCCTCTCTTCTTCCAGCGGTTCTGCTGATTAAACTGGTCAATGGCTTTGCGGCGGGCGCTGTAGTCAGACTTGACCTTACATTCCTCCCAGCAGCGCAGCATGTTCTCTGGGCTGAACTCAAACTTGTAGTGAGTGAGTGAAAGCTCCTTGTACATGTTGGTTTCCCGAATCTGATTTAAATAAAGAAAACAGAAAGTAAACAGTTATCTTTGAACAAATTAATTATTAAAATGTGTGTGCCACATCTTCTTTTTGAGGAGCTGTTCCTCAGGAGACAGGAAGTGACCTGGTCTGCAGGGCGTCCCAACACCATGGCCACATCATTGATCATGTTCTCCACAACAAATATGCTCTGCGGCACACCAAAGCCCCTAAAAGCAGTGTTGGAGGGCAGGTTTGTTCTGCAGGCAGCACCATGACCTCGGAGGTTGGGGATATTGTAAGCATTGTCAATGTGGAGCAGAATCTTCTCAACCACCTGCAAAAAGGAAATCATTGTACATTTGATGTTTTGTCACTGCCTGACCTGTCACTTTTTAAAAAACAAGCAAAAGCTATTTCACCAACCAGAGTAGAGTCATCCACTGTGTTTCCAGCATTGCTGTAGTACTGGAAATCTGCAGCCATGATTCTTCCATCATTCATGAAGCCAACCTTAAAACAAGAAGCTGTCAACTGTCAGAGTTTCTTCACATGTCTGTTTAAGGTTCAGTTGTCAGTATTTCCTGATTCAATTCTTTAATTTGAATTCGGAAGTAAAAACAGTAGCCAGTATTTCAAAAACAAAAATGAAAGAAGCAAGAGGAAAGCCAAAAAGCATTGGACAATGGATGGATGGATGGTTCATATTAAAATAAAAGGCGGTGTTATACCTTATACTTTCCCAGGACAGGATGACGTGCTCCTGTAATCAGCATGTCCTCACCTCGGTCCAGGACACAGCGGACCGCTCGATTGGTCCTGAACAGAAATGTAAACAAACTATTGCAGCCTTTTACTTTCTTTTTTATCATTTAATATAACTTATTCACACATTGGCTTCCAAAATAAATTAAAACCTGCATTTAAGGTTAAAGAGCAGGAAAATTCACTCCACTGTGACTTACTTCCATGCAGCCACAGAGGTGATAGCAGCCAGAATGGCTGCTTTAGTGACCTTCCCTCCGAAAGCTCCACCGATCCTTTTGGTATGACAAGTGACTCTGTTAGATGGGATGTTCAGTGTCTCTGCTATTGCCATCTGAATTCAGGAAGAAAAGGAAGAACTCTTAAAAAAACATACTGCTTACATGTTTCTTTTTCATTTAACAATATTAAAAAAAAGATTAATGTTTTTTAAGTCAGAATCCTGGTGTCTCCACACACCTGAGCTGAAGTAGGCCACTGAGTGGAGATGTAAGCTTTAAACTCTGTCTCCTCTCCGACAGGAACAACCAACATAGTATGAGTCTCCATGTAGAAATGCTCTTGACCACCTATTCGAACCTCTCCTGAGGGAAATAAAAATATATGAACACATTAGATGATGATGGAAAAACTTGAAAAAAATGGAAAGAAAAATATTACATAAAAAGCATGACTTGTATACAGACTTATGTGTGTGTCGTTCAGAGTATGATCACGTACTACAAGTACAGTTTTACCTTCAAATGTCTGATCAACATTTTTAAAGGCCTCAGTTACATTTCCTCTCTCAATCATCCTTCGAGGCTCAAAGAAAGACGACTTTTTAACAGCTTCCTGTCACAGAGGAAAATATTTGCAGTCACACGCAATGACATGTCTTCTAAATTTAAAGCATGACTTGTATACAGACTTATGTGTGTGTCGTTCAGAGTATGATCACGTACTACAAGTACAGTTTTACCTTCAAATGTCTGATCAACATTTTTAAAGGCCTCAGTTACATTTCCTCTCTCAATCATCCTTCGAGGCTCAAAGAAAGACGACTTTTTAACAGCTTCCTGTCACAGAGGAAAATATTTGCAGTCACACGCAATGACATGTCTTCTAAATTTGCTTTGAAATTGGAAAACAAGATTTGACATAATGACAAAAAAATCTAGATTTCTCTTATTTTTACTATTACAGACCTCTATGGTGAAAACAGGCTCTGGTAAATCTTCATAGCTGATTTTCACAGCTGCTGCAGCTTGTTTGGCGTGAGCTCTGGTATCAGCGACCACGCCACATATCATCTGACCAATGCAGGACACCTTAGGATACACAAGAGTAAAGATAATTACATTTTGGTAAGGTAAGGTGAAATGTAAATGTTCCCAAAAAGCAATTTCCTTGACAGGTTTTAAAAGTTTTTAGAAGCAAGTTTTTATTGAAGCATAATATAATATAATATAATATAATATAATATAATATAATATAATATAATATAATATAATATAATTCTTTTGCATCAGACTACAAATGATATATTAATGTTTATCTTTGGCATCCAGACTCCAACTTAATCACTCCCTCCAGATAAGTGCAGCACAGCTGCTGGAAAATTGACAGTGCTAGTCAAACATACATATATACAAAAGTAAGCATACATATGTGCTCTACCTCTTTCTCAGCAAGCAGCTCCTCGTCATAACCTTCCATTGTTTGTACTTTCTTTCCAGGAATATCTCCAGCCGTGATGACATCGACGACACCAGGAACCTGCAGAGCTTCACTCACGTCTATCCCCCTGTTGGACAAAAGTCACATTATAAAAGGAAGTGAAGATTTTCACAAGGGTTGTTGGGAAAGTATATGAATGATCACTTACGTGATCTTAGCGTGTGCTCGAGAGCTAGTGACCAGAACCAGGAAGAGCTCCCCCTCTGTTCTGGGGATGTCGTCACAGTAGACGGCTTCACCTGTGGCCTGGCTGATGGCAGAGCGATGCATGATGGGACGCCCCACTGTGTCCTGGTTGCTCTGGTCGTTTGACACATTCTGCAAAAGAAGGAGCATTAGGGTAAGCATTAATTTAAGATCAGGGATTACACATAATTTAAAGTGGCTTCTTTGTTTTTGCACCTGAAATTCCTGTAGCCCTGGTTGGATCTCTCTAGGTAAAGGTTGGATCGGCATCGTCTCAAGAACCTCATCTGTGATTGCACTCATTTCTCTAAGCTTCTGCAAGATCTCCAGGTAAAACTTGAAGAGGAAGCTGAGAGTCAGGGACTGCCGAAACTTTACTTGTCCTCCTGGAGCTGAAGGAGGCAGTGTCAACTCTTCAAGGAGAATGTCATAGGCCTGGCTGATGGTGTCATCGTCCCATGGCCTAAATGAAAAATGGGGATGGTTTTATTTCATGGAGTTGAAATTCAGTGTTTCCTGGCTCCTTGGCCATTCTGTTGATTGATTGATTGATTGATTTCCTTTATTAGTCCCAAAACTTGGAATTGTTACAGGAGTGGTGAATAAAAACAAATAAGGACTAAAGAATTATCTGTGAACTTTAGGTTGCCATGGGCCTGAGGATTTATAATGATTGATCGTAGAGCAACCAGAACAGTATGCCTGTGTTGTAAAGAGCCTATCCAAAGAAAATAAGTTACGATTAAACGCAGAAGAGAGAGAATGAAATTATTAATTATTCCATACTGAGCAAGAAATAACACACTAACTTTGCAATGAGGGCTGCACAGGTTTTGGCAGCACACACAGTGGTTGGTCCAACTCCTCCATAGTAAATACTGACGTCCTCCACCTTTGTGGATCCATCAGAGAAAAACACACGCATCCCTGTCGTCACAGTGGCAAAGGCGCTCTCCTTCCTCGGAGCCTGACGGAAAGCTCGAACAAACTCCCCCTGCAGGACAAACATGGTAGCGCATTATATTTTTACATGATAATGATTGTATGATACATTTAATTATTGTATTATTAATATATCGAATTACTGAGACAGCAATAGTTCTTTACTTAATTTATCCCCTTCTGGGATAAATAAAGTTATCTATCTATCTATCTATCTATCTATCTATCTATCTATCTATCTATCTATCTATCTATCTATCTATCTATCTATCTATCTATACTCTGTACTAAATAAAATTGTTTGCACAGGCAATCATTTTCCCACTTTATAGCTGCATCAAGGGAAGTCTGACTTTGTAACTGCATAACAAAAAATATGAAGCTCATCAAAGGCTTATAACAGAAAAACACATGTTTTTCTTTCCTTTTTTTTCATAGGGCTTATCAATAGGTTAGTGTTTGGCTTAGATTTAGGAACATTTGTACCTTTTTGGTGAAGGGAATGAAAACAGAGACAACAATCTCATCAGGTTTCAGGATGGTTTTCCCAAAGCTCACAAAGAAGTCCTGATTCAAAGCGACCTCTCGTTTCCCTCCTGGTGGAGTTAAACACCACATCTTGTTAAGCAGGAGTCAAGAAATATAAACACATCAATTTCTAATATATCTAAAATGTAACAAGATCTGTAAGTGCTGTGTGGT
>JAFBJR010000131.1:0-14182 GCA_016785285.1 Brachirus orientalis
AACAAATCCTGAATGGTGTCACCGTCCAGCTCATCAGTCAAATCCCCCTGATAATTCCCCAATTTCAGAGGGGTTTCCCCTTCTTTCACCACATACTGACTGTATGTGGTGACACCACAGACTGTCAGTATCCATGTACAGAACATTTTCTTGCACCTGCTCTAGATAACTGTACAGCTTGAGATGGGCATAGGCGGTAGTGAAGGCCGCGATAAACACATTATTAGCTCAACCTGGAGGCACGACGCACCGCTCGTGGTAATTCCACTGAATCGTAGCGGTTTTGTCGTTTAGAAAATTAAAGTATTTTACTTTGTACTGACCGGAAAACATGAAACGGAGAAATTCTTCAGGATTGCTGACCAGGCTGGTCTGAGGCAGATTGCTTCTCTGTGCAAACTTTCCCCAGAAGCTGTTGAGACATAATTTAGCCACCTGTCTCTTTGCTGGGTTCACCTCAATCTTGTCAGCGTCTAGCTGCACACCCTTATGCAGCTCGTAGTCCCTGATGTACTTTTCTCTGCTTTCCTGATCAGCAGCCTCGGGTGGGTAGCCTGAAGCTTCCTGCTTACCTTTTAGGAAGGTGTGCATGTAGCCGAAGAAAATGGAATCACTACACCCGTCAAAGTGCCACATTTCAGTGATCTTGCCGATTCTATAACCAAGCTCGAGAGCCTTGTTTACTTCTACGCTGACCCACACTCCCAGTGCTCTAGCCTGCTCGTTGTGTCTACATGGACTGATTGTTGATTTCAGCACAGGTACGATAGAGGGTGAACACCAATTTACCTTGAGGTGTTTTGTAAGGTAACACGGGGAACAAGAGCCCTCTAGGAGGGTGGATGGTGGCTTTGATGAACCCAAAGTAGTTTTGAGGGGCATCAAAGTCTTTGTGGATGATGGTGGGGTGACCTTGTGGGTAGGAAAAGCTACAGTTGACATACGGGTACAGAGACGTGACGTGTACATAGTGCACAGTCTTGTTAGGCCCAGTAAAGTACCTCAGCTTCACAGCGCTCGTTCTACCCCCAAAGAGAGCGTTGCGGGGGGGCGCAGCGGTTCGGAAAGGAGGAAGCTCCCGAGAAAAGCTTTTACGCCTGCCTGCACATTTTTCATAGCCAACCACTCATGCTCCCACATGACAACCGTTTGAACACCATGAACAGACTTCACAGCCTGAATTTTCTCCTCATTAGCCACGTACAGCTTCTCAAAGGGGATGTGCCTCAGAGGGCATTTGTTGTGGGGGTTGAAACAAGACGGGCAACCGTGGTAGAAGCAGCCCAGAAACTCCCAAGCATATGCCACACCGTCTATTTCGGCATAACCATCAACAGAGTAAGGTCCTGCCCGTTTCTCCCCCCTGTTTAAGGCATGCTGGATAAAAGCATTGTTGTTGCGCATTACCCACTCCAACCACTGGATGGAGCTGTGGGAGTGACTTTTGGTCTGGCACCTGTAGTTATCTGGTGAAGAGCTTCCCTCTCAAAGTGAAAAGTACCCTGACTCGCCTCTCTGTACCAGCCGTAAAACTATTGCTGCTGAGCAGGAGCTCCACGCCGTAATCATGCGGCGGAGGGTAAGCTCCGATGTACTGCAAATTCTTCTCTGTACTGAAACCGTGAGGAAAATGACCCTTGGTCTGATCGGAGAAACCTAACGCCTTTGGCATGGCGCTAAGACACATGGTGAGGAAAGACAGAGTCGATGAATTTCAAATTATAATCGGTGTCTTGGAAACAGAGAATTTTACTGCCCTGCATGATGAGAGAAGGTTGCAATCCCATCTCTATCATCGTGTTTAGGATCAGGTAGCTGTCAAAACCTTTAGCATTGTGAGCCACAAACACACTGCTCTGGTACATCGGCCTCCTGAAATGCAAGAGAAAGTCCCTGACACAGTTCAAACCATAAGACGACCACCGCACACCACTCAATGTTTTGGTGCAGACAAAAAAAGCTTTGTGCACACCCTGCTGAACGACAAACATTTCAATATCGTAGAAAATCAATTTCTCTGCATGAGTCGTAGTCGGAGGCAGAGGCTGAATGAAGCAGCGGTGCTAATCGTCAGCCTCTGAGACTAATCTCTCTCCACAGATGTTGCATTTAGGCCGCGTGGATTTGTGCTCTCGGGGCTCTTTACTTTTAGATGTATAGTATTTTTTTCTGCATCGCTTACATTGTTTTATTGTTTCGCTTATACTGCTATTTGTTTCACCCAAAGATCTTTCTCTAGGCTCTTTGGGTCTGTCAAAACACAACGCCATACAGCACGTCCTGTTACAGTCGCTGCATGCTACGGGTTTGAGCTCCTTCTTAGTGCAATCAGGGTCATTACAAACGGAGCACTGACCTTTGCATTGGTGCGCTGCATCCTCCACAGCCACAGAGACATGATTCTGAACAGAGAGATGATTCTGAACATTCAGCTCTAGCTGTATCACATTATTATGCCTAGCCTGTGCTCTGACGGCGTCAGCCATATCCCTGAGAATCAACATCACATCATAAAACTGAGCAAGATCTGGTATGTCTCTGGTAGGGGGAACGGTGAACACTCGTCTCAGCTCCAGATTGTTGAACCGGTCGCGGGACATGGTCACCATGTTGGAGAAGGTGGACGGCCTGGGGGGGGGTGAATCAACCTGACCTTTCACGTTTCCTCCACCATGTTGGACATTTCTTCCAGCTTCCTCTAAATTTGGAATGAAGCCGGATGATGTGGGACAGAGGTGGGAGGAGTAGGAGGAGGACATTTGGTTTTCATTTGACTCTGAGCAGGAGGAGGAGGAGTTGAAAGGTGAGGGGGATGTGGAGGGAGAGGAGGAGGAGGATGAGGTCTGGTCAATCTGCAGGAGAGCCAGTTCTAAAGGCTGAAAATAATGTTCAACGTCAGAGGAAGATGAGTTCTGATTTAGACGCAACAAAGCGTCTTCTAAAGGTTGAAAAAAGTTATCAGCGGTCAATGACGGTTCGGCTGCTGAGGTATTTTCACCTACATTAGCATCGGCTACATCTACGGGAGGAGGTGGGGAGATTTGATTCAATTGCTCAACCGCTAACTCTAAATCAGACGGAACAAAAGACTAAAAGTTTCCTTCATCCATCTTTCACTCTTTTTTAAACACTTTTAGAGCTTTTTACAGAAAGCCAACACAGAGGTCAACACTTGAACACTCGAACCTTTCCAGTCTCTCAAGGTTGCTGTCTGCAATCAGTGGGTGTGAGTCGTCTCCTTGCACTGCGTCTCTGCCACCAAGATCTTTTTGGACTTCCAGCTGCTGCTGTTCTGCAGCTGAAAAAAAAATTTAATTCACAAAATGATGAAGTTATTTATTTATTTTTTTAAAAAAAAAGATCATTTTATATTTAGAAAACATTGCCTACCTTGATAATGGACGCAAGGTTTTTTTGGCCTAGGTAGCTCTGTCACAGGCCTCCCGAGACGAGAGACTGAAGGCCCAGGCTCTGTATAAAACATCATAAAAATCCAAACATCAGCCTTTCAGAGGTCTTTTTTTTTAAGAAAGTTTTGCGACTTACCTGCTGCTCCACTTGTAGTGCCAGCAGATTATGAGTAAGTATGACGATTGTGTCGTCCTAAGCGTAGACGATCTGCCCGAGGACGACTCGTTGATGGAGTAGTGCTAAGAGTGGCAGACGGATTTCTAACAGCATGCAGGCAGTCTGCCCCTTTTAGAAAATCTATGTATAGTTTGGAAACAAGGAGAATAAAAGAATTTAAAAAAAAATGAATCTCATCAGTTTACTGAGAAAGAGCAAATATTAAACCCACCGTGATCTGACTGTGTGAGCCGAATATCCTCATACTCGTCAGAAGTCACTTTAAGAAATGAAAAAGATTCAACGTAGAATACAAAACAAAACCCAGAGAGATACAACACCCCAAAAGCATCCAAAATGTCTTATAACACAAGAAAAATATTGTTTTAAAATCATATATGACGTGTTAACATTACTGGCAAGTTTCTAAAATAGTAGTAAAATAGTAAAAATATTGACTTAGCAGAAAGCTATATTAATAGCAATGCTATACGAGTGCAGCAAAAAACTTGTATCTTTCAGAAGTTACATGTAGAAAAGACATTTGCTGCAAAACCAAAAAAAAAAAAAGTTAAATCACTTACCGAGAAATAAGAGTTGTTGGTCAGAAGTAACAGGAGAGGAAAGAGACTGAACCTCTGATGAAATGTCTCTAAAATAAAATTAATACTATAGTTGTTTTTTGGTAGAAAGAAAAAAATGTTAAAGTAGTATTTAAGATTTTCCCATACCGCGATCCATCTCGTCAAGCTGGTACTTTCACTGATTCTAGAGTCTGAGTCAACCAGCTCTAACATACGTTTTTATACACTGAACTTGGAGGGGAACTTGGTCATGTGACTTTTCTACTTTTCTGAGATGACACTCACATCTGACGTGTCCAGTCCGTCCACAGTATAAGCACAGTCCAAGTCGGAGCCTCCTCTGCCGCTCGCCAGGAGTCAGCCGGGTTGTGCCCAGCTGCATGGGTTCAGAGTCCGGAGATGAGGCGACGACAGGGCGGGTATCCAGGGGTGGAGAATCTGAGGAACCCGTCTGATTGTTGATTTCAGCACAGGTACGATAGAGGGTGAACACCAATTTACCTTGAGGTGTTTTGTAAGGTAACACGGGGAACAAGAGTCCTCTAGGAGGGTGGATGGTGGCTTTGATGAACCCAAAGTAGTTTTGAGGGGCATCAAAGTCTTTGTGGATGATGGTGGGGTGACCTTGTGGGTAGGAAAAGCTACAGTTGACATACGGGTACAGAGACGTGACGTGTACATAGTGCACGGTCTTGTTAGGCCCAGTAAAGTACCTCAGCTTCACAGCGCTCGTTCTACCCCCAAAGAGAGCGTTGCAGGGGGGCGCAGCGGTTCGGAAAGGAGGAAGCTCCCGAGAAAAGCTTTTACGCCTGCCTGCACATTTTTCATAGCCAACCACTCATGCTCCCACATGACAACCGTTGAACACCATGAACAGACTTCACAGCCTGAATTTTCTCCTCATTAGCCACGTACAGCTTCTCAAAGGGGATGTGCCTCAGAGGGCATTTGTTGTGGGGGTTGAAACAAGACGGGCAACCGTGGTAGAAGCAGCCCAGAAACTCCCAAGCATACGCCACACCGTCTATTTCGGCATAACCATCAACAGAGTAAGGTCCTGCCCGTTTCTCCCCCCTGTTTAAGGCATGCTGGATAAAAGAATTGTTGTTGCGCATTACCCACTCCAACCACTGGATGGAGCTGTGGGAGTAACTTTTGGTCTGGCACCTGTAGTTATCTGGTGAAGAGCTTCCCTCTCAAAGTGAAAAGTACCCTGACTCGCCTCTCTGTACCAGTAAAACTCTTGCTGCTGAGCAGGAGCTCCATGCCGTAATCATGCGGCGGAGGGTAAGCTCCGACGTACTGCAAATTCTTCTCTGTACTGAAACCGTGAGGAAAATGACCCTTGGTCTGATCGGAGAAACCTAACGCCTTTGGCATGGCGCTAAGACACATGGTGAGGAAAGACAGAGTCGATGAATTTCAAATTATAATCGGTGTCTTGGAAACAGAGAATTTTACTGCCCTGCATGCTGAGAGAAGGTTGCAATCCCATCTCTATCATCGTGTTTAGGATCAGGTAGCTGTCAAAACCTTTAGCATTGTGAGCCACAAACACACTGCTCTGGTACATCGGCCTCCTGAAATGCAAGAGAAAGTCCCTGACACAGTTCAAACCATAAGACGACCACCGCACACCACTCAATGTTTTGGTGCAGACAAAAAAAGCTTTGTGCACACCCTGCTGAACGACAAACATTTCAATATCGTAGAAAATCAATTTCTCTGCATGATTCGTAGTCGGAGGCAGAGGCTGAATGAAGCAGCGGCGCTAATCGTCAGCCTCTGAGACTAATCTCTCTCCACAGATGTTGCATTTAGGCCGCGTGGATTTGTGCTCTCAGGGCTCTTTACTTTTAGATGTATAGTATTTTTTTCTGCATCGCTTACATTGTTTTATTGTTTCGCTTATACTGCTATTTGTTTCACCCAAAGATCTTTCTCTAGGCTCTTTGGGTCTGTCAAAACACAACGCCATACAGCACGTCCTGTTACAGTCGCTGCATGCTACGGGTTTGAGCTCCTTCTTAGTGCAATCAGGGTCATTACAAACGGAGCACTGACCTTTGCATTGGTGCGCTGCATCCTCCACAGCCACAGAGACATGATTCTGAACCGAGAGATGATTCTGAACATTCTCACCAATCAGCTCTAGCTGTATCACAGTATTATGCCTAGCCTGTGCTCTGACGGCGTCAGCCATATCCCTGAGAATCAACATCACATCATAAAACTGAGCAAGATCTGGTATGTCTCTGGTAGGGGGAACGGTGAACACTCGTCTCAGCTCCAGATTGTTGAACCGGTCGCGGGACATGGTCACCATGTTGGAGAAGGTGGACGGCCTGGGGGGGGGTGAATCAACCTGACCTTTCACGTTTCCTCCACCATGTTGGACATTTCTTCCAGCTTCCTCTAAATTTGGAATGAAGCCGGATGATGTGGGACAGAGGTGGGAGGAGTAGGAGGAGGGGACATTTGGTTTTCATTTGACTCTGAGCAGGAGGAGGAGGAGTTGAAAGGTGAGGGGGATGTGGAGGGAGAGGAGGAGGAGGATGGGGTCTGGTCAATCTGCAGGAGAGCCAGTTCTAAAGGCTGAAAATAATGTTCAACGTCAGAGGAAGATGAGTTCTGATTTAGACGCAACAAAGCGTCTTCTAAAGGTTGAAAAAAGTTATCAGCAGTCAATGACGGTTCGGCTGCTGAGGTATTTTCACCTACATTAGCATCGGCTACATCTACGGGAGCTTCTTCCTCATCTGCCTTCTGAGCTCTCCTTCTGTTTTGTGTCAATTGGAGGCGCTTCAAATCTAAAAGTTTCCTTCATCCATTTTTCACTCTATTTTAAACACTTTTAGAGCTTTTTACAGAAAGCCAACACAGAGGTCAACACTTGAACACTCGAACCTTTCCAGTCTCTCAAGGTTGCTGTCTGCAATCAGTGGGTGTGAGTCGTCTCCTTGCACTGCGTCTCTGCGTCTCTGCCACCAAGATCTTTTTGGACTACCAGCTGCTGCTGTTCTGCAGCTGAAAAAAAAATTTAATTCACAAGATGATGAAGTTATTATTTTTTTTTTTTTTAATCATTTTATATTTAGAAAACATTGCCTACCTTGATAATGGACGCAAGGTTTTTTTGGCCTAGGTAGCTCTGTCACAGGCCTCCCGAGACGAGAGACTGAAGGCCCAGGCTCTGTATAAAACATCATAAAAATCCAAACATCAGCCTTTCAGAGGTCTTTTTTTTTAAGAAAGTTTTGCGACTTACCTGCTGCTCCACTTGTAGTGCCAGCAGATTATGAGTAAGTATGACGATTGTGTCGTCCTAAGCGTAGACGATCTGCCCGAGGACGACTCGTTGATGGAGTAGTGCTAAGAGTGGCAGACGGATTTCTAACAGCATGCAGGCAGTCTGCCCCTTTTAGAAAATCTATGTATAGTTTGGAAACAAGGAGAATAAAAGAATTAAAAAAAAAATTTAATCTCAACAGTTTACTGAGAAAGAGCAAATATTAAACCCACCGTGATCTGACTGTGTGAGCCAAATATCCTCATACTCGTCAGAAGTCACTTTAAGAAATGAAAAAGATTCAACGTAGAATACAAAACAAAACCCAGAGAGATACAACACCCCAAAAGCATCCAAAATGTCTTATAACACAAGAAAAACATTGTTTTAAAATCATATATGACGTGTTAACATTACTGGCAAGTTTCTAAAATAGTAGTAAAATAGTAAAAATATTGACTTAGCAGAAAGCTATATTAATAGCAATGCTATACGAGTGCAGCAAAAAACTTGTATCTTTCAGAAGTTACATGTAGAAAAGACATTTGCTGCAAAACCAAAAAAAAACAGTTAAATCACCTACCGAGAAATAAGAGTTGTTGGTCAGAAGTAACAGGAGAGGAAAGAGACTGAACCTCTGATGAAATGTCTCTAAAATAAAATTAATACTATAGTTGTTTTTTGGTAGAAAGAGAAAAATGTTAAAGTAGTATTTAAGATTTTCCCATACCGCGATCCATCTCGTCAAGCTGGTACTTTCACTGATTCTAGAGTCTGAGTCAACCAGCTCTAACATACATTTTTATACACGGAACTTGGAGGGGAAGTTGTTGGTCATGTGACTTTTCCACGGCTGCCGGAGTCGTTCTGTGGATGCTTGAAAAGAGCCGCAACTCATCTTGACTTGAATAATTAGGACTTTATTCAAAGAAACTAGTGAGTTTGAGATGCATCTCTTAAGTCAAATCTTCAAACCGAATCGAATCCAAATTGTAGTTCCCTCTTCTCCTAGACAGAGATGGCAAATGGCCATGGGACAGAACCATTTGGAGAGAGAAAGGCATAAAATTCAGCAAAACCTCCTGCCACTTCAATGCTAAATGTGTGTGTGTGCAAACCTTTCGCTCATTGGTTGTTTCTCATATCATGTGCCAAGATGGGGTCAAACTGAGTTTGACGAAAGGTGTGGAATATATCTCTCTCTTGTGCAAACAGAACCAAGGGGAAGAAGGTGGGAGATTACAAACAAAGTAATTAACTCAAGGTGATTTCCCAAGATGGTCAAAGCTAAAGGCTGAGTCTGATGAGATACAGTAGTGATAGAGCGGCCGTCGATGGCACAAACTGAACGAGGGGGTTCTACGGGTGAAAGGGGTAAGTCCAGCTGTCGCACTAGGTTGATGTCAATAAAGTTGTCGTTGGCACCAGAGTCTACAAAAACCTGCAGTGAATGAGTGCTACCTAGGTGTGACAGTGTGGCAGGAAGAGTGCGGCGTTGGAAGGAGCAGGGCTGAGTCTCAGTCTTACTCACCTGGGTGCTCCTCTCCCCTGGTGAGCCGCCCCTGCAAGGTCTGACATGACACTCACATCTGACGTGTCCAGTCCGTCCACAGTATAAGCACAGTCCAAGTCGGAGCCTCCTCTGCCGCTCGCCAGGAGTCAGCCGGGTTGTGCCCAGCTGCATGGATTCAGAGTCCGGAGATGAGGCGACGACAGGGCGGGTATCCAGGGGTGGAGAATCTGAGGAAGAGGGAGAACAGGTGACAGACCTTGGAAGAGAGGGCAGGTTCAGTGCAGGTCTAGGTCCCCTCAACTCTCTATGTCTCTCACATATCCGATTGTCTATGCGTATGGATAGGCAGATGAGGGACTCCAGGGAGTCTGGCTCATCGCGAGTGGCTAGCTCGTTCTTAAGCTCATCATTTAGCCCCCGATAGTAAGCTGACTTTAGAGCGGGCTCATTCCAGCCACTCTCTGCAGCAAGGATGCAGAAGTCTATGGAATAAGTTGCAACAGACTGTCTGCCCTGGGTTAGAGAAAGGAGCTTACAAGAAGGCTTAACCCCTTGGAATGGGGAGTTAAAAACACGAGTCATTTCAGAAAAAAGAGAGTCACCTGAATCCAAAATTGAAGAGTTAGTTACCCAGAGATAATGGAACGACTGGGCTGCCTTTCCTCTAACCAGGTTGTGAATATAAGCTATACGGGAGCTATCAGAGGCATAAGTGTGAGGCTGTTGGTCAAAGACCAGCTTACACTGTCTTAAAAAATGTGAGCAGGCACCAACCTCTCCCCAATACATCTCAGGCATGGGTATGTGTGGCTCCCGGAGAGAAGAGGCGGAGAACGTCAGGGCTGGCGGAGGACCTCAGTCAGGGGGCTCGGCAGGTGGGTACTGACGGCTGGAGGTTGCAGCCGGTGACTCGCCTAGCTGCCTAGAGAGGTGAGCGACGCTTGTAGTGAGGGTCCGGATGGCGAACATGACGTCGGCAAGGACTTGGTCGTGGCGAGTGACTGCAGCTGCTTGTGCTGCAACAGCTTGGCGTAGTGCTCCAGTTTCTGTGGGGTCCATGACTATTCTTGGTCAGCACGTACAGTCGCTGTTGAGTCTCAACCGTAAAAAAACAAGTAAACGGGACCAAAATACGAAAAACATGAAGAACTAAGATTAAACGAGATTTATTACAAAAAGAACAAAAAAACACCAGTCTAAACTAAACAAAAGACGCTGAGGCTGGCTGACTGGGAAGGCAACACTCAGGAACAGGATCAAACTAGGAGAGAAACAAAAATCGAGCATCAGAATGCTGGTTGGGAAAAGGCAGGAATCAAAAATGTACAGAGAGTCTTTCATGACCACACGACGGGGTTAGATACCACAAAACTGGTGAGACGCACTGACGAAGAGTCACAGGAAGTCCAGGCATAAAAAGGAGACGACTGATGAGAAAACTGGCTGCAGCTGTGCAGGCAAAGTCCCCGCCTACCCGTCAACCAGCCTCCTAAACAATAATAAGAACAGGCTCTACAGGAAATAAATGAGTCAACAAAATAAAACAGGAAGTGTACACGAGGGAACAACCCAGACCAGACATGGCAATTATACAGCAATTACATGACAGATACATTTTGAATTTGCTCCTTGTCACTTTTTACTGGTGGTTCCTCACCTGCCAAGGCTGAATATCATTTGTATCTGCAATCTACAATCTGACTTCTCTGTGAGACATAAATGCCACAATGACTCTGGAACTGGCATGTTTAAATATGTTTATTATTCTTTGGAGACATTCAGGTGGATCTGACGATGAGAATGATTCTGAATACTCAATGCAAACTCCATATTCTTGTGCAGCTTCATTTTGGATAAATGCATAACTGCATTTATCCAAAATGGAAGAACGGGGCCAGCGCCAGAGCACAGAAACAGGAAATACTCCTTCAGAGTCAAAAGGAGAAATGAGAAAAGAAAAAGAGAAAAAAATTACTGCCCTGCCCCATTCTCCGCCCCCATATTCTACGCCCCTATATCCTGTTTTGTCATTCGCAGGGCAGATAGACATAGAGGAGGAGGGTGCAAATGCCCCCCCCCCTAAGTCTGCAGAAAACGCCCACTGCTGTGGCTCCATCTGGTGACCAAATTTCTAAATTACACCCTACAAGTGAAGTGTATGAACCATGTGCTGATTCGATAGCAAAAGAAATAGCCACACTTACAACACAGCTACATAGGTTAAATGTAGCTATGAAAGCTACATCTGATGGGCTGGAAAAGCATGAATTAGATGAGGACATACAAAAGGCTACAGAAGATTTGAAGCGCCTCCAATTGACACAAAACAGAAGGAGAGCTCAGAAGGCAGATGAGGAAGAAGCTGACAGAATAAGAATAGCAAGTGAATTACGATGTGAAGCAGGTAACAATCGACATAAAACTGTGGCTCATGAAGAGCAGTCAGACAATGATGGTGATGATGAAAGTGAAAGTGAAGAAAGTGTTAAAGTAGTAATTGAAGGAAAGATGACTAAAATGAAGACACAGAAACAGAAACCTGAAAATGACAAAGGCTCTTTCAACATAGGTAAAAAGGGGACTCACCACATGACCACACGCTCTAAATCACAACTTACTACCTGTAACGACGACGATGACGATGACGAAAGAAGTAAGGGATATCTTTTGGCACCACTACTGACAACTGCTTATGGACAAACACAATATGTGCCATTTTCTGTGACTGACGTGGGCACTATGGCCGCTAAAATGCCTCCTATAACTAGTGGAGGAGGTCCATGGTGTGCTAAATTCACTCAATTGACTCAGGGGCTGACCTTAGCATTAGGAGACTATAGGGCACTTGCTACAGCTGCTGGTATGCCATTAGCTGCTCTTAGAGACATAGAAGAAGCTGCTCAAACCACTTCTCTCCCACACAGTACTCCTTTCAGACAGTGCAGTAACCTGCTGTTTGATGCTGTTCGCAGACAATTTCCTACTTATTGGACTTCTGCCCAAGTTACCAAGTTCATCCCCCTAGCTGGTGAAACTGGCACTGCATTCATGCTACGTGCAGGTCAAGAATGGGAAACGCAGACTGGGGGAAACACAGACTGGCTGTAATCCTGACCAACCCCCAGAGATGGGTCCTGGTGGCATTTTTTTCCGCAAAGCAGTACTAGCTGGTTTACCAGGACCAGTTAAAGATAAATTGGAAGATGATCCTGAAATATTAACAAAACCTTACTATAGTTTCTCTGTTGCGGTGGCACATGGGGTAGACAGACACAACGCCAAAAATGCTCAAAAGCAACAACAATCAGATAACACCAAAACCGCTCTGCTGACTCTACAGCTAAAAAGTGCCCAGGCTCAGTCAGAGTCTAAATCAGATAGCAAACTATCACCTAAATTTGATGACACTAATAATCCTCCTGTTACTGCAACATCACACCCCGCTCTTGACAGTCAACCAACTCCCATGATGTTCCAAAACCCGCATATGTTCTATGGGTTTTCAAACCCGAGTATGGCACCTGCTTTTCCTCCCCAACAATAGGGGCGCCCTACCCTCGCGGCAGAACCACGGCTACCGTACAGAGTGGGAAATGTACCATTTGTTGGACCGGTGGACACTGGAGCTACATGCTCCACTTTGCCTGTAAAGAATTTTCCCATGTCTGGACGCAACATGACTGTGGTGGGGGTTTCAGGGAAAACTGAGAATCTGCCTATATCTAAACCTATGATGGTGCAATGTGGAAAACAAACTTTCACTCATGACTTTTTGCTTACTGATGCCTGTCCTACTCCATCGTGTGGGCGTGACATGTTGGTCAAAATGAATGCCATAATTCATTGCTCTCCTGATGGCATTGCTGTTACCTTCCCTGATGGTTCAACTGTACAGGCTTGTTCAGCATCTACTATCACTTCTTTGATGCCACTGACTGTACCGCCCCCTGAAAATGAGTGGGCTGACATTTATTGGCTGTTGTTGGACCCTGAAACGCCAGACTGTCGAGGACTGTTGCATCATTTTGCTGAATAGAAACCATGGATCAACACTCTTGACTCTTACCATCCTCCTCCCGACCCTCCTCACGTCACTCTGTACTACACCCGTGACCAAGATCTTGTGTATGATGAGGACTGGGCTCAGAACTCTCATACTATGGATCACACCATCAATTCTACTGACATCATTATTGGGCATAAGGGAGTTGCTGCTTTAGTACAACTCTCTGACAGTCAACAGCGGTGGTACAAAATGTCTACTGATGCTGTTCCACACTGCTCACTTGCAGTAAATGTAACAGGTGAGGCAAAGAATCTGGGCCCAATGTGTAAGACTGCAGTCTCCTGCAGCGATTGGATGCCTACGCTGATTCCTAGGGTACATTTCTCTCCATCTACCAAACTGTACAAAATCATGACTCACAGCGTTAATACAGAACAATCACAACACGAACAATTGACTCGTTATCATGGACAAGAAAGCACTGACCACTCGGGCTCTGCCACAATGCTTGCGGAAGTGCCCTCTACAGTGTGGGCACAGTCCAAATATGATGTTGGTTTTGATTCTGTGGCTGACCCTGTTCGACTTTCATTCAATACTGATGTCATTTGCAAACCTCAATATCCATTGAAGCCAGAAGCTGTTACCGGAATTAAGTCTACTATTGAAGGCCTCTTGGCCTCTGGTGTCTTGATACCCACTGTGTCACCTTGTAACACTCCTCTGTTACCAGTGAAGAAACCCGCTGGCTCTTACAGAATGGTCCATGACCTACGAGCCGTCAATGACTGTTGTACTACACCTCTGATACCTGTTCCAAATTCCCTGGTGATTCTGAACAATTTAAAACCCACTCAAAAATATTTTACGGTAATGGACCTTTCAAATGCCTTCTTTTGCATTCCTCTCCATCCAGACAGCAGACCTTACTTTGCCTTTACATTTCAAAACCAACAATACACCTATACACGTCTACCTCAAGGTTTTCTTTGTTCCCCAGGTCTTTTCAACCTGGCCTTGAAGCGCCACCTGTCTGATCTAATTTTGCCAGAAAGCGTTGAACTTGTCCAATATGTTGATGACCTTTTGGTAGCTGCTCCCTGTGCATCATCTTGCCTGGCAGCCACCAAACTCATTCTTTGCCAATTAGCCAGTGCTGGCTATAAGGTTTCTCGTTCAAAACTTCAATGCTGTCGCCAATCTGTTACATTCTTAGGCAGACA
>JAFBJR010000131.1:14392-105744 GCA_016785285.1 Brachirus orientalis
GAAGATGTTAAACTAAGAAAAGACTTGCAACTGACTCCATTACAGGGAAATGACGTGAGGAAACTGTTTGTAGATGGATGTTGTTTCAGAGAGGAAACGTCAGGAGAACTGAGAGCAGGTTTTGCAATAGTGGAAAGGACAGGAGAAAATCAATTTGCCACAATCTGGTCAGAGTCATTACCACCTGAGACTAAAGTATCTGCCCAAAAAGCTGAGTTAATGGCTATGTGCCAAGCGTTACAGCTGGCACAGGGACAAAAAGTTGAACTGTACACAGACTTTATGTATGTCTACAACCTAATTACCACAGATTTGGCTAGGATGCAGAGAGTAAATTGGCAAACATCCTCAGGAGCTCCCTGCAAACACACTGATTTGGTTCAACTATTAGCTGAAAATCTAATGCTGCCCGCACAAGTAGCCATATTTAAATGTGCAGCACACACAAATGCTCAACATGAGAAATCAAAAGGTAATGAAGCTGCAGACATGGCAGCTAAACAAGCAGCAGGCTATCTCCCTGCCTATGGGCTCATGGCAGTACAGGCAAAGGAGATAACAGATGACAGTCAGGAAAAGGATGATGTTGCTGGTCCTACACGAAATCTAAAGTGTAAAGTGTAGTCATAGACTACACTGACATGGGGCCTGATAACAGAGTAAGAGGTCAAAGGTACCTACTGGTTGCAATAGATGCCTCTTCCAGCTGGATAGAGGCTACACCTGCTAAGAAAGAGGACTCTGTAACTGTTACAGAGTTTCTCATAAACAAATGGATCCCATGTCATGGGTTCCCAAAAGTAATCAGATCAGATAATGGTTCTCACTTAAAAAATTCAGACTTGAGAGAGGTAGAGACACACTTTGGTATCAAGCACAAATTCGGCACCGTATACCACCCCCAGAGTCAGGGACTAGTTGAACAGGCTAATGGGGTGCTAAAGACCAAATTGGCTAAAGTAATGGCATCGACAAAGCTTTCATGGGTGGACGCACTCCCGATAGTTTTGCATGATGTCAGAAACTCACCAAAATCAGGAGCAGGTGGTTACACTCCATTTGAGTTACAGTATGGGCGTACATGGCAGCCCCTGGCTGGAGGGCTGACCCCGGAACTGGATGAATGGGAAATAAAGGGGTTCACACCAGACTACTGGTGCGCGTTAACTAACTCCTTAGCTCAGATTCGATCTTTCAGGTCCAGTAACACTGTCCCTGAGTCTACTGATGACCCACCTGTAGATACACCCGGCTGGGTGTACATAAAGCGCCAGAAGTGCACCTGGATGGAACCCAGGTGGATTGGCCCATGTAAGGTTGTTCAATCTACATCTCACGCTGTGAAAGTTGAGAACCGCGACGTCTGGTACCATCTCCACCGCTGTGCCAAGGCTGAGGAACCAGACCGGGAAATTGTGGTCCCGACGGACGCCTGGACCTCTGACGAAGAAGATGGTGAATCTTGAGGTGCAAAAAGGGATTTCAGGGCACATTACACCCCTGAGGTCTGAAGAGAGACACTGTTAATTCCAGGTGTGTGGGCATCAAGTGCTAGAAACCTCTGAACCCACACTCTGATTCTCACTCACGGACGAGAACAGATGTCACCAGAAGACATCTCTACAATTGCTGTAGTGGGACACGGTGCAAGACCGACCCCACACCCATGAACTGTGTTTAAAGGTCCTATAAAAATTATGTTTTAAGATTGAGTATCCTGATACTGATGCTGCTTCTGACCCTAGCGATCAATACGCTAGAGTATCTCTTTAACCTCCTTTTCTTTCCCATGTTGTTGTTTCTCTCGATTGTGATTGCACTTATAATTGAAGTTTCTGTTTTTATTGAATAACCATTCTTTCTTTTCTACAGGTCTTTATTACATGACATTGTAAGTTTGTTGACACAGTTTTGGCAATTAAGGGTTTTAATGGTCAGTCGTGCTTGATAAATGAGCAGATAAGGTGTTGGCAATGCACAGACGACCATGGAACCCCCTTCGCCCATGCTGTGGTATGAGAAGAACATTGTGCTCTCATTGTTGTTTTTACTCTTGATGTGTGGCAAAACAAAGTTTTGCCAAGAGAGGGACTGTTAAAATTACTTCACTTTACTACTGCTAAAAAACACACTGTTGAATTACTGTGTCCATCACTGTTCCTTTGCACTGTTAAAAACTGTTAAAATAACTGTGAAACATTGTACTGCACACACATTCTGTTTCAGCACACATACTGTTTCAAGGACACAGAGGAAGGGAATCTTTTAATTGATACACACTGCCTTGCTCTCATCACTCCCGCACATTCTGTGATAACTACCCACACATCCAGTGATATCTACAAACCAACTTTATTATAACAACTCCATATATGGGAGGTTGGGAGTGGCAATGGCAACACACATATTCCTTTACTGTTCTTTGTTCGGGGTCTGTTTGCCCTGACTCCTAGAGAGGGAGACACGATCCCATTGAGGTGACCTGTCTGTCGGACCACAGAGATCGCTGTAAGTTTTGTGCACACAATAAATTGTATCTGTTGAAACTTTCATTCCATTGTTGTGCCTTGGATTCTCTAGTATTAACCAGAGGTTTTTCCTGTTTATCTCTGATCACGCACCAATGGGCAGTTGGGCCCGTGGGTGCTGAAGGACCCCAAAATCCAACAATGGTAAAAGAAAAAAAATATAAAAAAAATGCCTCAAATATAAAACATGTTAATAATTTACAATATACCACAACCACAACACCTACTTTTTACACTTCCGTACTCCTGGAATGATCTGAAATGTGTCAGATACATAATCCTGCCCCGTGCGAAATGAAAAATGCCTCCTATAATGAGGTTGCCATCCTGAGCCAGTTCAGGTGGATGCAGTGAGGCCTGTAGTCGACACATACACTCTAACTCTACAATAAGCAGAACCACAAGGAACAGCCTGAAGAGAAGCATAGTTTTGCTCTGCTGCAGACCAGGTCAAACAGCTCAACATGTCACTGCAGAGCTTTATACTCAGTTAACAACAAGGAGGAGCTGAAGTGAAGCCTCGGGAGATGAAACGAAAGTAAAGCCACAAATGTTTTATGTCTGTGAGATTATAGGTTTTGAAATGAGTCTACAAATTGTGATACATTTGAAATCAGAAAGTAACTGTGTATTATGGGTTCTGCACTTATTTGCATGTAATCGTTTGGCCCTTTTATTCACATAGCATTAATAGATGTCACCTCGGTATGCTGTTCCAAGTTTATATTTCCATATAAATATAGTAGTACAAAACATGAAGTTAAACAAAAGTGTAGCAACAAAAAGGCAACTGGACTTAGTTGAATTTCTTGAAGACGTTTTGCCTCTCATCCAAGAGGCTTCTTCAGTTCTGTTTAGTTAAACAGAATAGTACATAAAAAAACTAGTTGATAACCCTAACCCTGGCCAGAAAAAAATAAACAAAATAAAATCGCCACCTGGATTTAACTAAGCAAATAGGTAAGAGCCTCCTATTGGATAATTACTGCATGGTGTATTATCTTTCAGCTGGCAACAGGTTATTTAACCCAACTGATGCAATGAGTAGCTTCTGTGTGTGCTTGTAATCAAAGCTAAAGGTAGGGCAATGAAATATAAGTGTGTGACCTTTTTTTGGTGGAGACTTTTTTTTTGGCCAGGCAGTGTGCATTCAGAATGGTTTTGGTGCCACCTTCCCCATCATATTCTTCTTTGTATTCTTTTCTGGTTTCAATAAGATAATGTAGCATTTTGGCATGAAAATACAAAACAACAATCCAAAACTGGAAGCCAGAATAGCAAATATTTCTACAGCAACACCGAACTTTCCAGGGGAACTGACGTAGGCCGGGATAAACGTGATCCAGACTGCACAGAATATCAGCATGCTGAAAGTGATGAATTTTGCTTCATTAAAGTTGTCAGGCAATTTCCGTGCAAGAAAAGCAAGAATAAAACACAGAATGGCTAGAAATCCTATGTATCCAAGTACAGCCCAAAAGCCTACAGCTGAGCCCAGAGCACACTCCAGGATGATCTTGCCCTTAAGTTCCTGAATATTCTTGAATGGAAAAGGAGGAGAACTTGTTAACCAGATAATACATATGACAACTTGTATGAGAGTGAAAGCCAGAACGCTGAGTCTCTGCTGTGCAGGCCCAAACCACTTCATCACTTTACTTCCTGGGAGTGTCGCCCTGAAGGCCATTAAGACCACCATAGTTTTCCCCAGGATACAAGAGATACACAGGACAAACGTGGTGCCGAATGCAGTGTGTCGCAGCATGCAGGACCATTCTGACGGCTGGCCGATGAAGCTCAGAGAACACAGGAAACACAGAGTCAACGAGAAGAGCAGCAGGAAGCTCAGTTCAGAGTTGTTGGCCCTAACAATGGGAGATTTTCTGTTCATATTTTCTTTGTTCAAACTTAAAACATGTTTAGGTTTAAAACTCACTGTGAATGGATCTGGCTGCACCTTGTTGTTACATGTTTCATTACAGCCAAGGACACTGTGAAGAGCGTGGGCCACAGCATACACTCCTTTGTAGACATTGTTAAATATAGGCATGAGTGACATATCAGTGAAGCTGTTATGGACTCCAGTCAGATCTTCATGTCCACTACATTCTCTCTGATTCCCTGATGGTGACTTTGAATGCTTAAACTTGCAGCTAAATAATGTTTCCCAGAACTCAGTGAAAATGTCAGTACTTGTTGAATTGAGTGGCTTCACGTTCAGTATGTACTCTCTCATGCCACTGACATGTGCTTTAGGGATGGACAGGCCTATGGCACCATCCAGAATGTGATGCTTATCTAGTTTTGCAATTTGTGAATCAAAGATCCAGCTCTCACTGCCGACCCACTGGTACCCAGTTAAATTGTGGTGGGTCAACTCATGTATTAGCACATCCATATCCATGTGGGAGAGGAAAGCAACAATTACCTTTGAAGTGGAAGCCTTAATGATATCAATTATCTTCTGTATTTTGTCTGGTGGGTCTGTTCTAAAAACAGAAACAGAGTACTCCAGACAGACACCCAGCTGCTGTGCAGTCTCTGTGAATATAGCCATTCCATTATTACCATAATCATCATTGGTTCTGATTGCTCCCACCCAAGTCCAACCAAAGTGCTTGACTAAAAGAGCCAGGGCTCTGCTCTGGTAGTAGTCACTGGGTATGGTTCTGAGGAAGGACGGGTACTTGGTTTTGTCACTGAGACAAGCACAGGTGGCAAAGTGGCTGATCTGAAAGAAAACATCAATTATCTCCCAAGATAAAGATATAAAAAATAAAACAGTCAAAGTATCATTTCTGTTTTGAGAAGCAGGTAGAATTATACTGTGATTTTTATTTTATTTTTAATTTTTTTTTTATTTTTTTATGAATCTAAAGTCATAATTGAAACTCATTTAAACTCACCCACCATTGGAATATGAAATGGCCCGATGACAGTAGCTATGGCCATACAAGGAGAAGAGGATTGTTCTCCCATTATGGCCAGCACCTGTGCAGGTCTGATACATGGTGTGTTGGAGGGAGCAGGTACAACTTCATTACCATTTGCCAGTGCCAGTGCAGCTCTGACACCTCTGGCAATGGAGCCACATGTGTCATAAATTTTATAACCCAGTGAGATGGCAGGCAGTAAGTGTGTGGAGTTATTAATCTCCTCGATGGCAAAACGCATAGCCTGGGCAAACTGGAAGCCCCTGAAATTCAAACTTAATGGACACACGCATTAATGAATAGCTGTATTATCCACAGAAATAGAAACAACAGTCCAGTAGTTCTAGGATAAAATGTTATATTTAAGCTGGTTTCCACAGTATAATTTACCTGGCACATTCCAGCGGTGATGGTTTGTGTGTGTAGTTTTCCCATCTGTTTTTCCAGCTGCTGTGGAAAGAGAATATTCCCCCCAACATGATGTCCCCATCCTTCAACAGCTGAGGATTCTCAGGATCTCCTCTCTGTCTGCACAGCTGCTCCTCAGCCTGAGAGAAAGATGCCACAAGCAGCAGCTGTAAAAGTGTCCACCCTTGTTCTGCCCACCTCTGTATGGACATCATTGTGTCTCGGATAATTAAACCACAAGGAGGCATCACATGTACTTCTGTGTAAATCTGAGTCTGCGCTGGTATTTATACATTTTTGCAGCTTAGAAATTCATGGACATGCGAGGAGGAGTGAGAGGAGGGAGGTTGAAGAAAGTTTGAAGAAATAGTTTGTGCAATATAGCAGAGATAAGAAACAAAATACAAAACCCAAATTCATCAAATGTTTGGCTGATTCAGAACTTTAATTAAAAAAAAAAATACACTAACAAACTCACACAGTGGGAGGACTTGATGTGCCTGTCCAGCATTTGGGGCTGAAGGCTCTCCTCTTTATATGCTGCTTGGATTAGAGTAGGACCATGATAAGCCCAACACAGAGCACAGTTCAGGAAACCATGTATAAGAAAAAGCCCAAGCAAGAAATTGATTAACATTTCACACTTTCAATACAGGTCAAATCTCAGATGGGGAAATATAGAGAACAGATTTGGAGGCAGCAAAACTTTGCCAGCTGCAGTGTGAGGCAGCACTGATGTAGTAAGCAATGAGTGAGGGATGAGCCTTTTTTAAATTGACCGCCTTTATGTGACAGTGGCTGTAATTTGAGCATGCCTAAAATATTTCAGTCAGCTGACTGTCACCTGATTACAACTGGCACAGATGAGTACTGTGTCCTGCATGACCAAATGCAAGGTTTGATTTCATAGATTACAATAGTCAGTTGAATCTCGGTTTTATACTTCTTAAAATTGTTTTCCAAACATATATCCCCAAGATATTTTATTCAGAGGATAGAGCGTAAGTACATTATCCTTTTACTTTGTCTTGGTTTCTTCTCTTTTGGCTCCCACTTGTTTCAACACAAATAAATGTTATAGCTTATATTTTAGCAAATTTGTAAAGCTGTCAGACATACTGTAAAACAAAAAGACATTTTGATGGAAACACACAAACAGGGATGACAGGCGGGTAGACATATGCACATGTGCACACATGATGTGCTATATAATCAAAACATAGACTTTGACCTTTGACACGCAAAGTGCTGTAGATGGTTGATGAATCTTCACCCAATAGCATAGGTTTCATGAGGACAACACCCTGAGGACATCTAACTGTCAATATGTAGCACAGAAAATGTTATTGTTACTCAAGGTTGCTTTCTCCCACAGCATTAACACACACAACGGGATGACTCAGCATTCCCAGCTGCATTTTCTGAACATGTTTGTAAACACTCTTCACAAACTGTGATAAGCACAAAATCTGTGAATTTTTTGTTGTTTTTGTTTATTAAGCTTCTGAGTTTATTGTGATTAATTTTAATAAATTATGTAGCCCATAGTCTTTTCCAAATTATATGTTATATATTATATGCAATATAAAATGTTTTGGTTTTTTTAAATGTTTTGTAATATAAAAAGTTTGGCTGTCAGAATATTACATTAGAAGTAGACTTGCATTAAAATGCAGTTGCCACCTTAATACATTCAGAACTGGTTTATTGTCTTCTTCCCCATCATATTCTTCTTTGTATTCTTCTCTGGTTTCAATAAGATAATGTAGCATTTTGGCATGAAAATACAAAACAACAATCCAAAACTGGAAGCCAGAATAGCAAATATTTCTACAGCAACACTGAACTTTCCAGGAGAACTGACGTAGGCCGGGATAAACGTGATCCAGACTGCACAGAATATCAGCATGCTGAAAGTGATGAATTTTGCTTCATTAAAGTTGTCAGGCAATTTCCGTGCAAGAAAAGCAAGAGTAAAACACAGAATGGCTAGAAATCCTATGTATCCAAGTACAGCCCAAAAGCCTACAGCTGAGCCCAGAGCACACTCCAGGATGATCTTATCCTTAAGTTCCTGAATATTCTTGAATGGAAAAGGAGGAGAACTTGTTAACCAGATAATACATATGACAACTTGTATGAGAGTGAAAGCCAGAACGCTGAGTCTCTGCTGTGCAGGCCCAAACCACTTCATCACTTTACTTCCTGGGAGTGTCGCCCTGAAGGCCATTAAGACCACCATAGTTTTCCCCAGGATACAAGAGATACACAGGACAAACGTGGTGCCGAATGCAGTGTGTCGCAGCATGCAGGACCATTCTGACGGCTGGCCGATGAAGCTCAGAGAACACAGGAAACATAGAGTCAACGAGAAGAGCAGCAGGAAGCTCAGTTCAGAGTTGTTGGCCCTAACAATGGGAGATTTTCTGTTTCTGAAAAAAACAAGAGCCACAAAAGCAGTCATGCATGTTCCAAATAGGGACCCTGCAGTGAGAAGTGCTCCCATAATTTCTTCATATGATAGAAACTCTATCTCCTTCTTCACACAGGCATCTCTTCTCTCATTTGACCAGAATTCAGGATGACACTGCACACAGGTGACAGAATCTGAAAAGTAATAATGAAGTAGATGAAAGAAATGGAGACATTGGAGAAAAACACAACATAACAGATAATAGAAGGTTAATTATAAGATAAGTCCTGTATGTTCATTAAATATTAGTTCACTGGACATTCATATTTTACAGGTTTTCTAAAAATAATTAGCCCAGTC
This sequence comes from Brachirus orientalis, assembly GCA_016785285.1. Classification (NCBI taxonomy): domain Eukaryota; kingdom Metazoa; phylum Chordata; class Actinopteri; order Pleuronectiformes; family Soleidae; genus Brachirus; species Brachirus orientalis. The sequence continues at coordinate 23,035 of JAFBJR010000131.1, forward strand.
TCCTGCTCACTATCATGTGGTTAGTATGAAACAAGTTTAACAAACTGAAAGCCAGGCTACAAACACAATTTGAAACCAGGGACTGTTGTTCTGCTGTTCACAGAGACTTGGATGTCATCTGCTGTTCCGACTCATCGGTGAGTGCATATTTTTGCTGACAACTTGTGGTGTGTAGATGTCCAGACTGTCCTTGCATTGCTCTGTAGATGTAGAAATGTTGATTTTGAAGTTTTGAACCCTAACCCCTAACCCTTTGATTTAACCTTTAAATTCAGCTCTGTTTCTGTGGTGTGTGTTTACAACCCCGTTGCACACTAACTCAGCTGAAGCTCTCACTCTGCTGCATGAAACATCGGCATGCAGGAAAATGTGGGGCCTGACAGCTTTTATAAATGTGGGCAATTTATGAGCTATAATGACCAAATAGTACCAGCATGTATATTCCAAAAAAAGAAAAAAACACACTGGATCATGCATGTACAAACACATGCAACTCTTACAAAGCGCCCTAAACATAATGCTCCCTTTTATCAAGACATTTAAGGTATGTCCTAACCTGCTAGCACTAACTGGATCATTTTTAAAGCTGCATCCACATATGAAGGCGAATATAAACCACATGTGTAATAGACGATGTCTCTACCTGCATTGAAACTTTGGTGCCAACTCTACAGATCTGTGCATATCCAAACCAGAAACCCTGGATAAACCAGAAGGTATGACACATGCTGCACACTTGCTCTAATACATTTTAAAGTGGATAGGGTGAGGAGGATTACACAATACGATAAGGTGAGGAGGATTAGACAATCAAACAGGCCAAAAGACAGTATAGACAGAGGGTGGAGTGTTTCTGTTCTGCAGCTGGTTCTAAACAAATGTGGCATGGGCAGAGACATATCATTGATTTAAGCAGCCCCCAAAATACAATTACAAACAAAACACCTCCTTAGCTGACAATCTTAATATATACTGTGCTCAGTTTACGGAAACAACAGACCTCTTCCATCTACATGGACCACGACCTGCCACACAATGTGTCATTAGCTGAAATATGCAAAACTCACTTGAATTATCATGTTGCTCTGTTCATTCTGTTCACATTCTACTACTCTTGCACATACTTGTTTACTAATAATATTATATATTGAGTTTTAGTTTATAGTAATTCAGCGTCTGTTCTGTGGAGCCTGAAGCTTGAAACTGTCATGTCTCCCTCCTGGCTGGTTGAAACAGGGGTTTGGTTATTTCACGTTTTATTTTGGTTACTTCCTTTTTGTGCCATAGTTTTGTCTCTCTTTGTTTCAGGAGGAAGCCTGGTTGGCTGGGTGGAGAGTATGATCCTCACAGCTGTTCTCAATCATCTCATCACCCTCCACCTATATAGACCTGGACCTTCTGCTTCCAGGTGTCGGTGTATCATGTCTTGTTTTGTTAGTTTGGTAACTCCATGCCAGTGAGCCAAGTTATTTCACTCAGCTTGTTCCTGTATTGTTGCCTTTGCCTTTTTAGTCTCTTGATTGCCTTTTGTTTCTCACTTTGTCTAGAAAACTGCCTTCCTGAGCTCCGCCCTGCCAGCTGGCCAGTCTCAGTGCTTTTTGTTGTTTAAACACTCCTTGGACTGGTTATTCTTTAGTTAGCTTTTTGTAAATAAATCTTCCTTTGGACTTTTTACTCTTGCTTCTGCTCATTTGGGTTCACCTCAGTCTTGTGGTTCCTTGAAACGTGACAGAAACATCTACTAAACGAAATAAAGGAAAACACATTAACAAGTAATTAGACAAGGAATTGTAATGGCATTTTTGTGGACTCACCAGTGTGTAAGTGGGTAAGCGAGAAAAAACAAGCCGTTTAAAAGTATCCATAGATACTGTCCAAATCAGAGGGGAAATTATGGATGAGTGGCAGCAACTTTGGGATCAGGAGATGAAAAGAGGATGATAATCAATCCAAAACACATCGTCAGATAATCAGAAGAGAGAGCAAGGTTGCCATCAGCAAATTAAAAATGGGGCACACTAACTAAAAGGGAATACTGTATTTTATAGGGGAAGGAGACAGTACTAACTGTAAACAATATAAAGTAGAAAGAAAGGACACAATGGAGAGACAGACAAATCTCAGAGATGAAGAAGAAGACATTATTATTATTATTATTATTATTATTATTATTATTATTATTATTATCTGTAGCTGTCGCTGATAAAAGAATTTCTGTTTGTATTAATATTTTTTGTATGAAGACATTTCTTATATATTAAGCTAAAATGTAAATTGTAATTTCTTTATGTAGAATTTGAGTTGTGGTAATAATTACCCCTACTGGTAGTATAGGTGGGCTGCACTAAATAGAAGGATGTAGTCATGTGATTAACACAATGAGTAGCTGGGAAAATGTGTGTTCTGTTTGCTATGGTGCTCATGGAGCAAGATGTGTGCAAGAGTTCGACCGTAAGGCCTTAGCAGCTCCTGATAATCTGGTCAGAAGGCGCACACAGTATGAGAGTGTTTAATTTTTTGTGCATTTTATATTTATTTCATATGTGTAATTTAAGTTTATGATGGTCACATGGACATTTACGAACTGAGATAAAAAATTGATATTGGCCCAAAAACACTGAGAACGGGAAAACATTATGTTAAATGTATGTTAATGTATGTGTGTGTATATATATATATACACACACATACATTACATACATTTTCAGTTTTTCACGGTGTTTGGAGATGTTTACGAGTATTTGAACGTAATTTAAAGATATAAAAAATAAAACAGTCAAAGTATCATTTCTGTTTTGAGAAGCAGGTAGAATTATACTGTGATTTTTATTTTATTTTTAATTTTTTTATTTTTTGTTTATGAATCTAAAGTCATAATTGAAACTCATTTAAACTCACCCACCATTGGAATATGAAATGGCCCGATGACAGTAGCTATGGCCATACAAGGAGAAGAGGATTGTTCTCCCATTATGGCCAGCACCTGTGCAGGTCTGATACATGGTGTGTTGGAGGGAGCAGATACAACTTCATTACCATTTGCCAGTGCCAGTGCAGCTCTAACACCTCTGGCAATGGAGCCACATGTGTCATAAATTTTATAACCCAGTGAGATGGCAGGCAGTAAGTGTGTGGAGTTATTGATCTCATCGATGGCAAAACGCATAGCCTGGGCAAACTGGAAGCCCCTGAAATTCAAACTTAATGGACACAGGCATTAATGAATAGCTGTATTATCCACAGAAATAGAAACAACAGTCCAGTAGTTCTAGGATAAAATGTTATATTTAAGCTGGTTTCCACAGTATAATTTACCTGGCACATTCCAGCGGTGATGTTTGTGTGTGTAGTTTTCCCATCTGTTTTTCCAGCTGCTGTGGAAAGAGAATATTCCCCCCAACATGATGTCCCCATCCTTCAACAGCTGAGGGTTCTCAGGATCTCCTCTCTGTCTGCACAGCTGCTCCTCAGCCTGAGAGAAAGATGCCACAAGCAGCAGCTGTAAAAGTGTCCACCCTTGTTCTGCCCACCTCTGTATGGACATCATTGTGTCTCAGATAATTAAACCACAAGGAGGCATCACATGTACTTCTGTGTAAATCTGAGTCTGCGCTGGTATTTATACATTTTTTTTGCAAATTAGAATGTAGGTGTAGCACTCTTGCCTTTGCAGCAAGAATACCAGTTTGCAACCCGGTCGGAATAAGGGCCTTTCTGCATGAAGTTTGTATGTTCTCCACGTGTGTTGGGCTTCCTCAGACATTGTGACACTTATAGAAACAACATTTCTCTCACATTGATTAACTTTTGCATTTGTAGGTTATGCTCCTGAGTTTCTGTAGTTTTTTCAGTACATTGGCAGTGAAATATCCTCATTGGAAGTTGTTTTTAGGACATTTTGGGCAGATTTATTATCATATTTAGGGAGGGAGAGAGATGGTGGAAGAAAAATAGCAAAACAATCAATAAATGTATCGAGCACTTTTTGATCTTTTTGTGGGTTACCATACCAACCATGGTAGTAAATTATACACTTGAATGTTCTTTGTTAAAAGATGTGTGGAGTGTTGACTTTAATCTTTTTTTGTATATGAAATGCAAAGGAATGGGTATAGGGGCTGTTTTACTACATGTGACAAATTGTCCGTCATCCTATTCCAGAGAATGTGTGATGATGTGATCGGTGTGTGTATGGATCACAAAAAATAGATCTCCAGTCAGGGATAAAAGGGTTTAGGTGAATTTATTTACAAAAAAAGGAAAATCAGAATAACAAGCCGAGGAACTAAAAATGAGGAGACTGGCTGGCCTGCTGAGCGAATGCCTTCTGGGAAATGATTTGTTGGATTACCATTGAGAACTCTGACGTGCTGACACCTGCCATAGCCCAGACCAGAGCTTAAAAGGACTTCCCCGTAATCAGGGAATTGGAAGTAGGTGTGAGGTTGGAGGCTCCACCCAGCCAACCAGTCAAGTCTCCTGAAAAACAAGATGAAGAATATATTAAAGTTGGTGAGAGGTGGACTCTGTTCCTGATATGAAGTGATCATTAAACAAATGGAATGTATTGTCTGTGGATTTCCATCACTCTGGCTTCCATGTAGTTTCATGGCACAGCTTACATGAGACACAGATTTACAACTGCAGTGTCCATTGATGACCACATTTTATTTTCCTGGTCAAAACAACTTTCCAGAACACCCTTCTCCCACCTGGAAAACATTATGAAATAATAATAAAAAAAATCACCTCAAAGGACACTGAAAATGTGTTGCATTTGCATTTGTTTGCATTTGTTACACCTACTCCAACTTATCAATTTGGTCCCAAAATACAGGCTTACTTGTGGTTCCCAGAGTCCCAAAATGCTGTTCGTACGTTTATGAAGAACAAAGAGAACACACACCGATTTTGAAGTTGATGGCCCCTTGTGTGCTACAGAATCTATTTTAAAATTATTTTACTGGTTTTTAAAGTTCTCTAAAGCTCTGGTCTTGGTCATTCTTATCTTTCTGATTTGCTTTTAATCTGCCAGCCTTCAGAACCCCCAGGTCTTCTGGTAGTCGGTTTTTAATGATTCTAATAGTTTGAAAAACAGTCAGGAAAAACAGTGGGGTATCATTTTCTGTCAACAGCCCATGACCATTTTAGCCTGATTTAATTATTTGTCTATAACTCCTTTTTAGTCTGTTTAATTCATTTTTTATTAACAATATTTATCACATAATTCTATCACATATTATTTTCTTGTGATTTGTACATTTGCCTAAACACAAGCATAGTTCTGCTCTGCTGCAGACCAGGTCAAACAGCTCAACATGTCACTGCAGAGCTTTATACTCAGTTAGCAAGGAGAGAGCTGAAGTGAAGTTTTAGGAGATGAAACCAAAGTAAAGGCACAAGCGTTTTATGTCTGTACGATTATAGATTTTATAATTTTGAATACACTCAACAAATTTTTTGATAAATTTCAAATCAGAAAGTAATTGGGTATTAGGCTTCTACTTAATCATTTGACTTTTTCACGTAAAAGACAAGTTTAATTAAACAAAATAATACAGAAAAAGAAAGTTGCCACTCAATTACATTCAGAATTAGTTTGGTGCCACCTTCCCCATCATATTCTTCTTGGTATTCTTCTCTGGTTTCAGTAAGATAATGTAGCATTTTGGCATGAAAATACAAAACAACAGTCCAAAACTGGAGGCCAGAATAGCAAATATTTCTACAGCAACACTGAACTTTCCAGGAGAACTGACGTAGGCCGGGATAAACGTGATCCAGACTGCACAGAATATCAGCATGCTGAAAGTGATGAATTTTGCTTCATTAAAGTTGTCAGGCAATTTCCGTGCAAGAAAAGCAAGAATAAAACACAGAATGGCTAGAAATCCTATGTATCCAAGTACAGCCCAAAAGCCTACAACTGAGCCCAGAGCACACTCCAGGATGATCTTGCCCTTAAGTTCCTGAATATTCTTGAATGGAAAAGGAGGAGAACTTGTTAACCAGATAATACATATGACAACTTGTATGAGAGTGAAAGCCAGAACGCTGAGTCTCTGCTGTGCAGGTCCAAACCACTTCATCACTTTACTTCCTGGGAGTGTCGCCCTGAAGGCCATTAAGACCACCATAGTTTTCCCCAGGATACAAGAGATACACAGGACAAACGTGGTGCCAAATGCAGTGTGTCGCAGCATGCAGGACCATTCTGACGGCTGGCCGATGAAGCTCAGAGAACACAGGAAACACAGAGTCAACGAGAAGAGCAGCAGGAAGCTCAGTTCAGAGTTGTTGGCCCTAACAATGGGAGATTTTCTGTTTCTGAAAAAAACAAGAGCCACAAAAGCAGTCATGCATGTTCCAAATAGGGACCCTGCAGTGAGAAGTGCTCCCATAATTTCTTCATTTGATAGAAACTCTATTTCCTTCTTCACACAGGCATCTCTTCTCTCATTTGACCAGAATTCAGGATGACACTGCACACAGGTGACAGAATCTGAAAAGTAATAATGAAGTAGATGAAAGAAATGGAGACATTGGAGAAAAACACAACATAACAGATAATAGAAGGTTAATTATAAGATAAGTCCTGTATGTTCATTAAATATTAGTTCACTGGACATTCATATTTTACAGGTTTTCTAAAAATAATTAGCCCAGTCTCCTGCTCACTATCATGTGGTTAGTATGAAACAAGTTTAACAAACTGAAAGCCAGGCTACAAACACAATTTGAAACCAGGGACTGTTGTTCTGCTGTTCACAGAGACTTGGATGTCATCTGCTGTTCCGACTCATCGGTGAGTGCATATTTTTGCTGACAACTTGTGGTGTGTAGATGTCCAGACTGTCCTTGCATTGCTCTGTAGATGTAGAAATGTTGATTTTGAAGTTTTGAACCCTAACCCCTAACCCTTTGATTTAACCTTTAAATTCAGCTCTGTTTCTGTGGTGTGTGTTTACAACCCCCCTGCACACTAACTCAGCTGAAGCTCTCACTCTGCTGCATGAAACATCGGCATGCAGGAAAATGTGGGGCCTGACAGCTTTTATAAATGTGGGCAATTTATGAGCTATAATGACCAAATAGTACCAGCATGTATATTCCAAAAAAAGAAAAAAACACACTGGATCATGCATGTACAAACACATGCAACTCTTACAAAGCGCCCTAAACATAATGCTCCCTTTTATCAAGACATTTAAGGTATGTCCTAACCTGCTAGCACTAACTGGATCATTTTTAAAGCTGCATCCACATATGAAGGCGAATATAAACCACATGTGTAATAGACGATGTCTCTACCTGCATTGAAACTTTGGTGCCAACTCTACAGATCTTTCTTTGTTAAAAGATGTGTGGAGTGTTGACTTTAATCTTTTTTTGTATATGAAATGCAAAGGAATGGGTATAGGGGCTGTTTTACTACATGTGAAAAATTGTCCGTCATCCTATTCCAGAGAATGTGATGATGTGATCGGTGTGTGTATGGATCACAAAAAATAGATCTCCAGTCAGGGATAAAAGGGTTTAGGTGAATTTATTTACAAAAAAAGGAAAATCAGAATAACAAGCCGAGGAACTAAAAATGAGGAGACTGGCTGGCCTGCTGAGCGAATGCCTTCTGGGAAATGATTTGTTGGATTACCATTGAGAACTCTGACGTGCTGACACCTGCCATAGCCCAGACCAGCGCTTAAAAGGACTTCCCCGTAATCAGGGAATTGGAAGTTGGTGTGAGGTTGGAGGCTCCACCCAGCCAACCAGTCAAGTCTCCTGAAAAACAAAGCAAAGGCGCACAACAGGAAGCAAAGAAATAACGAAAATAAGAGGCAAGAAACCAGACCCTGACAGTCTGTGGATGTCTGTGGATTTCCATCACTCTGGCTTCCATGTAGTTTCATGGCACAGCTTACATGAGACACAGATTTACAACTGCAGTGTCCATTGATGACCACATTTTATTTTCCTGGTCAAAATAACTTTCCAGAACACCCTTCTCCCACCTGGAAAACATTATGAAATAATAATAAAAAAAATCACCTCAAAGGACACTGAAAATGTGTTGAATTTGCATTTGTTTGCATTTGTTACACCTACTCCAACTTATCAATTTGGTCCCAAAATACAGGCTTACTTGTGGTTCCCAGAGTCTCTAAGAGTAAAACGGGGGTCACAGCCTTCAGTTGCCAGGCTCCTCTCCTCTGGAACCAAATCCCAGTTTCAGTTCAAGGGCTGGACACTCTCTGTACTTACAGTTAGACTTCCTTCCAACAAACCTTCCTTTTGGATAAAGCTTATAGTTAGAGTTGGCTCAGGGAAATGTAAATTCTAAACCAGACCTTATTATTATTATTATTATTATTAATATTATTATTATTAGTAGTAGTAGTATTAGTGATAACTTCCCCGTGCTCATTCTGCAGGTGCCCAAATGACTCCTGGGCAGCAGGATTCAGATCTAGTTGCAAGGCTATCATTATCGCCATTAGTTGGGTTTCTCTTGTCTTTTCTCTGTAAGGTTTCAGCCTTACGATGTAAAGTGCCCTGAGATAATTTATGTTGTGATTTGGTGCTCTACTATACAATTTGATTTAATTTTATCACATCCACTTTCTGGTCTTCCCAAAAGGTGTATGTCTACTAGTTTTTACAAAATGCTGTTTCACGTACGTTTATGAAGAACAAAGAGAACACACACCGATTTTGAAGTTGATGGCCCCTTGTGTGCTACAGAATCTATTTTAAAATTATTTTACTGGTTTTTAAAGTTCTCTAAAGCTCTGGTCTTGGTCATTCTTATCTTTCTGATTTGCTTTTAATCTGCCAGCCTTCAGAACCCCCAGGTCTTCTGGTAGTCGGTTTTTAATGATTCTAATAGTTTGAAAAACAGTCAGGAAAAACAGTGGGGTATCATTTTCTGTCAACAGCCCATGACCATTTTAGCCTGATTGAATTATTTGTCTATAACTCCTTTTTAGTCTGTTTAATTCATTTTTATTAACAATATTTATCACATAATTCTATCACATATTATTTTCTTGTGATTTGTACATTTGCCTAAACACAAGCATAGTTCTGCTCTGCTGCAGACCAGGTCAAACAGTTCAACATGTCACTGCAGAGCTTTATACTCAGTTAGCAAGGAGAGAGCTGAAGTGAAGTTTTAGGAGATGAAACCAAAGTAAAGGCACAAGTGTTTTATGTCTGTACGATTATAGATTTTATAATTTTGAATACACTCAACAATTTTTTGATAAATTTCAAATCAGAAAGTAACTGGGTATTAGGCTTCTACTTAATCATTTGGAGGGCTGATATGACTTTTTCACGTACAAGACAAGTTTAATTAAACAAAATAATACAGAAAAAGAAAGTTGCCACTCAATTACATTCAGAATTAGTTTGGTGCCACCTTCCCCATCATATTCTTCTTGGTATTCTTCTCTGGTTTCAGTAAGATAATGTAGGATTTTGGCATGAAAATACAAAACAACAGTCCAAAACTGGAGGCCAGAATAGCAAATATTTCTACAGCAACACTGAACTTTCCAGGAGAACTGACGTAGGCCGGGATAAACGTGATCCAGACTGCACAGAATATCAGCATGCTGAAAGTGATGAATTTTGCTTCATTAGAGTTGTCAGGCAATTTCCGTGCAAGAAAAGCAAGAATAAAACACAGAATGGCAAGAAATCCTATGTATCCAAGTACAGCCCAAAAGCCTACAGCTGAGCCCAGAGCACACTCCAGGATGATCTTGCCCTTAAGTTCCTGAATATTCTTGAATGGAAAAGGAGGAGAACTTGTTAACCAGATAATACATATGACAACTTGTATGAGAGTGAGAGCCAGAACGCTGAGTCTCTGCTGTGCAGGCCCAAACCACTTCATCACTTTACTTCCTGGGAGTGTCGCCCTGAAGGCCATTAAGACCACCTTAGTTTTCCCCAGGATACAAGAGATACACAGGACAAACGTGGTGCCGAATGCAGTGTGTCGCAGCATGCAGGACCATTCTGACGGCTGGCCGATGAAGCTCAGAGAACACAGGAAACACAGAGTCAACGAGAAGAGCAGCAGGAAGCTCAGTTCAGAGTTGTTGGCCCTAACAATGGGAGATTTTCTGTTTCTGAAAAAAACAAGAGCCACAAAAGCAGTCATGCATGTTCCAAATAGGGACCCTGCAGTGAGAAGTGCTCCCATAATTTCTTCATTTGATAGAAACTCTATCTCCTTCTTCACACAGGTATCTCTTCTCTCATTTGACCAGAATTCAGGATGACACCGCACACAGGTGACAGAATCTGAAAAGTAATAATGAAGTAGATGTAAGAGATGGAGACGTTGGAGAAAAACACAACATAACAGATAATAGAAGGTTAATTACATGAAGTCCTGTATGTTCATAATTATTAGTTCACCAGACATTCATATTTTATGGTTTTTGCAAAAACAATGAGTAAGGGGATTTTTTTTTCATTGGCTTTCTGATTTTTGCAGTACAATAAAATTTGTAAAAAAAACAATTATTTCTCATTTGTTTTTTTCATCATAATAATCTACAACACCACATTAAGCCACACACTTCTGTCCCTAACTATTCACAGTTAGGCAGTAAAGACAAAGCAACATTTCCTGAAATTTTAATGTTTTACCATTATGTTAAACCATAATGGAAATGAAAAAAATATACTAAATCTTCCTAAAAGTGGAACAAAGTACAATTAAAATGAGGACATACTGGAGAAGAAGTGATTTATAAATAAATGTAGAAAGAGGCAGTTTGTAACAGCAGTTTACATCTTTAATGTCCATAATCTTGTCCCTCACTCATTGTCTACACTATGGGGTTAAAATGGAGACCTTGCAGAAAATTCCCTTCATAGACAGAGTGAACATTCAAACTCCACACAGAAAGACTGTTCTTCAAGTCGAGATTCAAACTGGTTACCTTCTTGCTCTGAGGCCACAAAGCTATCTACTACCCTGCCATGTGCCCAACTAACAAATGTCATACCTTAAAACTGTCATGGCTGAATCCAAACTAGTTTACAGGTTTATGACTGCAGTACCTCAGACGCAACAAGATACAGACTGATAATTCATGAAACATTTGATGTGTGACATTGTTCTGTTTTTTCAGCCATCACTATGTCAGCTTTAATACACATGGCTTTCAAATCTAATGTTTACAATAACAAAATATTTAACACATTTTATCCTTAATTTTGACAATGTGTGTGTAATATTGGTTAGTGATTTAAATTTTGATTATATTTACTAACATTTAAAAGACTACAATAATCATATTCCAGGGGAATCTTTTCAGATTTGGAAATAACCAAAGAGTTTTGTTTTGTGGCACAGTAAAGTGAAAAACATTTTGGTGTATTACTGGACCTGTAACGTTGCTTATTTCTCCCTCTGCACATCTTATACAGTCAAAGCAGCAGACAGGTTTTCCTTTGTGGAGAACCTTGCGAGTTCCTGGAGGACACATCTCACTGCAAACTGACACGGGCACCTGCAAGAACAACGTCTTTTTAAACATGTCTTGTTATTTTTTCTACCTAAAGTCACAATTAATCAATTATAATACAGATCACTCTATTTCTTACCAGTTTTGAGTTCTGTGCCCAAATTAGAGATTTATTTTGCAGATTCAGCTGTTTGTCTACAGGCAAAGAAGCATCATAAAGACCAACAGTGACAAAGTCCACAGTGCCATGGTCTGTTGGCTGCCAGTTGATAATTTCATACTTTGCTGCTGGGTCTCCATCCTCATTAAAGTAAACCTCATCTCCTTCCTTTGTTTTGAAGTGAATCGTTCTTATGTTCTGTAAAATCTTAGATAGGTGATAATTTAGTTAATTATCACATATTTTCTTTGTTCAAGCTAAAAACATGTTAAGGTTTAAAACTCACTGTGAATGGATCTGGCTGCACCTTGTTGTTACATGTTTCATTACAGCCAAGGACACTGTGAAGAGCGTGGGCCACAGCATACACTCCTTTGTAGACATTGTTAAATATAGGCATGAGTGACATATCAGTGAAGCTGTTATGGACTCCAGTCAGATCTTCATGTCCACTACATTCTCTCTGATTCCCTGATGGTGACTTTGAATGCTTAAACTTGCAGCTAAATAATGTTTCCCAGAACTCAGTGAAAATGTCAGTACTTGTTGAATTAAGTGGCTTCACGTTCAGTATGTACTCTCTCATGCCACTGACATGTGCTTTAGGGATGGACAGGCCTATGGCACCATCCAGAATGTGATGCTTATCTAGTTTTGCAATTTGTGAATCAAAGATCCAGCTCTCACTGCCGACCCACTGGTACCCAGTTAAATTGTGGTGGGTCAACTCATGTATTAGCACATCCATATCCATGTGGGAGAGGAAAGCAACAATTACCTTTGAAGTGGAAGCCTTAATGATATCAATTATCTTCTGTATTTTGTCTGGTGGGTCTGTTATAAAAACAGAAACAGAGTACTCCAGACAGACACCCAGCTGCTGTGCAGTCTCTGTGAATATAGCCATTCCATTATTACCATAATCATCATTGGTTCTGATTGCTCCCACCCAAGTCCAACCAAAGTGCTTGACTAAAAGAGCCAGGGCTCTGCTCTGGTAGTAGTCACTGGGTATGGTTCTGAGGAAGGACGGGTACTTGGTTTTGTCACTGAGACAAGCACAGGTGGCAAAGTGGCTGATCTGAAAGAAAACATCAATTATCTCCCAAGATAAAGATATAAAAAATAAAACAGTCAAAGTATCATTTCTGTTCTGAGCGGCAGGTAGAATTATTCTGTGATGTTTTTTTTTTCTTTTCATGAATCTAAAGTCATAATTGAAACTCATTTAAACTCACCCACCATTGGAATATGAAATGGCCCGATGACAAACTTCATTACCATTTGCCAGTGCCAGTGCAGCTCTGACACCTCTGGCAATGGAGCCACAGGTGTCATAAATTTTATAACCCAGTGAGATGGCAGGCAGTAAGTGTGTGGAGTTATTAATCTCATCGATGGCAAAACGCATAGCCTGGGCAAACTGGAAGCCCCTGAAATTCAAACTTAATGGACACAAGCATTTATGAATAGCTGTATTATTTACAGAAATAAGTATTTTTGTTCTGAGTTAAAATGTAAATTTTTTCCACAGTACAATTTACCTGGTACATTCCAGCGGTGATGGTTTTTGTGTGTAGTTTTCCCATCTGTTTCTCCAGCTGCTGTGGAAAGACAATATTCCCCCCAACATGATGTCCCCATCCTTCAACAGCTGAGGATTCTCAGGATCTCCTCTCTGTCTGCACAGCTGCTCCTCAGCCTGAGAGAAAGACGCCACAAGCAGCAGCTGTAAAAGTGTCCACCCTTGTTCTGCCCACCTCTGTATGGACATCATTGTGTCTCAGATAATTAAATCACAATTAAATTTGAGTCTTTGCTGGTATTTGTACATTTTTGCAACTAGAGATTCATAGTCATTTTTTTATCTCTCTGGTAAGCGAGGAGCAGGTTCCTGTAAAGGATGGTTTGGAATAACATGCCTGTTGTGATAGTTGAGTGACACTTTTAAATATGTTGACAGAGAGAAATGGACAGAAACCCTTGTGTTGTGCATCTGTAGAACCTTCATGTGTCATGCACATATCATACAGCATATTGTAACATGTAGTCACCATTTCCTCAGAGACATTACATTTTCAAGTGTTTAATCAAACTGTTCTTGTGATTGTTTGAAAACAATGTACTGATTGCCTTCAGTTCTTCCTGTTGGCTACACAGAGAAGACTGTAGTTCTATAACATGACATAACTGATTCTAAACTTGATACAACTGTTGTATATTTGCTCCTGGTCTCTCTCTTCTGTCTCTCCCTCACCTCCCTCTTTTTCATTCTCTCCCCCCTTTCTGTCCCCCACCTCTCCTCTGTCCCCCATTTTCCTCTCACCCCAACCGGTCGAGGCAGATGACCGCACATCTTTGAGTCTGGTTCCGTCAGAGATTTCTTCTTGTTAAAAGGGAGTTTTTTTCTCTCCACTGATGCCTAGTGCTTGCTCATTGTGTGAACTGTTGGGTTTCTTTTCTCTCTGTAATATTGTAAAGGTTTTGGCCTTACTATGTACAGTGCCTTGAGATAATGTATGTTCTGATTTGGCGCTATACAAATAAAATTGAATTGAATTGAATTGAATGCCTTAAAAAATTAAAGGATTAAATAAACATTCACAATTTTCAACAAATTGTTACAAATGGAAAATGTGGTTTGTATGCACTTTCATACATTCATACCAAAGGAAACATAAAGAGAGCATCTAGCATGTGATAGTGGATGAGTGTTCACTGGGATTTTAAGATGAAGTGGTAATCACACTGTAATTAGTTTATTGCACTGTATTTAGATTTTTACAATCATAATGCACATAGAGCAATTGTCAGTATTGTAAAGTTTGGGTTATGTGGTGTTTTTAAAATGTGTGTAAAATGTGATTCTGTTACAACAATGTAATTGATTAGGAATTTATTTTTATTTTCTTATTTCTTTCATCTGCTTAAAATTGTTTCTGTACATGTGACATCTACTGCACATCTGTCTGTCCTGACAGAGAGATCTGTCCATCCTGACAGAGGTCTTACGGCTGTACAGGCTGTAAATAACATATTAATGAATGTTTTGATTTTGATACTCCTGCACTGATTCCCACAGGTAGGTAGAAAGAGAAAAATCTGTAGGATGTGTGAACCATCCTTTATTTTTTCACTGTGACACCGTGAGCTTTAAGTTATGTTTAAACAAATCACAAAATTATCTATTCTTTCTTTACGTATTTTTTATAAAAACATAAAAATTTGAAATTAAAGTTAGTCATTTGTTGTGATTACGCTTTTCCCATCAGATGTTTCTTTGTGTTCAGTTCAGGTTTCAGTACAATAATAAAACATTTTGGAACAAATATGCAGAAGAGAAGTCCATAACTGGAGGCTAAAATAGCAAATATTTCCACAGCCACAGTGAATTTTCCAGGAGAGCTGATGTAAGCTGGGATAAAGGTGATCCAGACTGTACAGAATATCAACATGCTGAACGTGATGAATTTAGCCTCATTGAAGTTATCTGGTAACTTTCGAGCCAAAAAGGCAAGAACAAAACACAGAACAGCAAGGAGTCCTATGTATCCTAACACAGCCCAGAAGCCAATAGGTGAACCAAGAGCACACTCAAGTATAATCTTCTCTTTATAATGTTTGATATTTTTGAATGGTAAAGGAGGTTTGATCGTCAGCCACAGAATGCAAATTAAAACCTGTATGAGAGTGAAAGCCAGGACACTGAGTCTCTGCTGTGCAGGTCCAAACCATTTCATAACGTTACTGCCTGGAAGTGTTGCTTTAAAGGCCATTAAAACAACTATGGTCTTCCCAGAACACAAGAGATACAGAGGACAAAGGTGATGCCAAATGCAGTGTGTTGCAGCATGTAGGACCACTCTGACAGACGGCCAATGAAGGTCAGAGAACACAGGAAACACAGAGTCAAGGAGTAGAGCAGCAGGAAGCTCAGCTCAGAGTTGTTGGATTTTACCAAGGGAGTGTCCTTATTGATCAGAAATAGTGTTGCCACAATTATCTTAAGAATGACGCCAAAGAGAGTGAAAAACACAAGTATTTTACTCATCACCTCTTGGAAGGAGAGGAACTCAATGTTTTTTAGAATACATGCATCTCTGTTCTGATTGGACCAGTACTCTTCAGGACACTTGCTGCATCCATTAGCATCTGTAATAGAAATTTTGTTTGTTACATTCCAAAAACACGAGTAAGAGATTTTACCATTGTAAACTTTAACATAATACACTGTAAGCAAACAAACAGTGTGTCCAAGCTGCCATATTTTGGGTTGGTGGCACCTGTCATGTTGCTGATTTCTCCTTCTGCACATGGTTTTTGAAGGACTTTACGAGTTCCTGGAAGGCAGCTTTTACTGCAAACTGATACAGGCAACTTTAAGTCAAAGGAGATAAAGAGAGATGTTATTGTCAAACTATAAGGCCACAGCAAAAATGTGTTTTTTTTTTTATATTTGCCTCTTTGTTTTCTCCAGGCCACATTATGTCTTCGATCTTGAGGGCAAACTTTTGTTTTGAAGGCAGTGAGGCGTCATAGTAACCAACAGGTTTAAAGTGGACTGACCCATCTGATCCACGCTGCCAGTTCACCACCTCATACTGGGCTACAGCAGCTCCGGTTCTGTCAAACCACACTCTGTCCCCATTTTTAATTGTAAAGCTCACCTGCTTCAGAGAATTCACTACCTAAAAGTTCAGAACTGTATTTTAGCAGTGTCACATATGAATAATGAATAATGCACAGTATTGACATTATTTAACATTACCTGCCAGAGATTAACCTTCATCATCTTGTCACATCCCCCACTGTAATTACACTTTAGTATGCTGTGCAGAGAATAGGCCACAGCATAGATGGCTTTATAGATGTTACTGGAATATCTCAGCTCTGCCACATCATCCTCATAATCTTTGAGCTCAATAAGACTGTGGTTTTCTTCACAAGGTGCAGTCTGTGTCATAGTGCAGTGTCTTTCCCAGAAATCTTTGATTAAAAAATCATCTAAACCACTGATATTGGCCTTTTGCACAGCGAAGCCCAGTGAACCTCCCAACACACTGAAACTGGTGGGAGTGATTAAACTGTCAGCAGTGATCCAGGCCTCCACACCAACAAACTGACGGCCTGTAATGTTGTGCAGACTCAGCTGTTCCAAAAGGTTGTTCATCTCTACATGGGCCAGGAAACCCACAATGACCCGGGAAGTGCTCTTACGGATCACTTCCACCACTTTCACCAGTTTTTCTGGCTCTGCTCTGTGAAATTTATCTGTGTACTCCACACACACACCTTCCTCTTTGGCTGCAGTAAGGAAGATGGCCATGCCATTGTTGCCATATTCACTGTCACTGTTGACTGCCCCAACCCATGTCCAACCAAAGTATTTGACCAGCTGAGCGAGGGCTCTGCTTTGATAGAGGTCACTGGCAATGGTTCGAAAGAAAGAAGGAAATGCCGTCCTGCTGCTTAAACACTCACAAGTAGCTGAATGACTTATCTGACAAGAGAGAGAGACTATGAAGTATTTGTATTTGCTCAAAATACACAAAATAACCCTCAGTCACTTCATACTTACCACTGGTATTGTGAATGGTCCTGTAGTATGTGACAGTACTATAGTTGAAGAAGATTCAGACTCTCCAATGATTGCATGAACAGCTGATTTACTGAAGCATGTCTTCCCCACAGTCTGTTCATCACCGTTGATCAGGGCCATCACTGCGCGCATCGAGGATAATGTTGAGCCACAGCTATCATAAATACGGTATCCAATAGAAACATTTGGAAGAAGAGAGCCACTTTGGTTAATTTCTTCTATTGCAAATATCATGCTCTGGGCAAATCGGAACTCCCTGAGGTTGACACTGAAACAAAAAGATCAATAAAGAAACTTGTATTCACTGAGATAGTGTAGTTAAAAAAGGCTACAATTACCTGGAGCATGTGAGCCGTGTTGGTTTCACTGTAAAGGAAAGTGGAGGTTGTGTGATTTTGCTGTGGATAGAAAATATGCCACCAATCATGACATCTCCCTCTTTAGACAACAGAGGAAACTCTGGACTCCCCAGCATCTGACAGGAAGCAGCTTCATCCTCTGCTGCTGCAAACACTAAAAACAACATAAAAAACACTGTTATCAGTGGAGACATGTTGTATTTTCACAATGTGATGAGTACAGAGACAAGCATCAGATGTTTTATAACCTTAGCTGAACTTGTATTGACCAATCAGAGATAAGTTAGATTGACCAGTTTTCATTTGACCTTCCCTAAACAGGTCAATGTAATGTTAGCAGTTACTTTGATGCAACAGATTAAACTGCCCAGCAAAGTACATAACCATGCTTCACTGTATTTTTAAACTAGTTTAGTGCAGTGTAAAATAAATTATTGAAGAAATAATTTATTTTACACATGCATGCATGACATGTTTTAAGTCTGAAAATAAGTCATATAATTTACATAAAGCATTTGTGTCCATCATGGCCTATTGTAGAAAAAAAGACTGTCAGCTGGTCTTGTTGTCTTCTCTTCATAGATTGCATGTATTTATATAAAGATCTTCCAGGTTTTTCATTTATACAAGTGCTCTTGTGTGTGAGCTGAGATTATCTTTGACAATAATTAGAATTTTTTAATGATTGTTTTCAGTATATTGTTGATTTCCAAAAATGTTGTACTAAGGGACCAACTTCCCTAATTCTGTTATCATAGTGCTGCTGGGGATCCTAACAAATAAATAAACAATATTTATTCCAATGGTAAAAAGACCATTTTGCAAAGTGAGTGATTTTACTTTGGGTATTCTATACACATTGTAATTTAACTGTTTCATTTAGCTGACTTTCCCTCTGTGTCTCATTGACAACAAAATGCACTACACTGAACTGCTTAAATAGTACAATAAAGTCAAGATTTAATGTATTTAATGTTCTTCATATACCTCAAGTTTGGCCTAAAGATGTTTTAACTAAAAAGATACAGAAAATTATTATAATTAATTTCTTTTCTAAGCAGTTTATTTTTAATAATATAATATATTATAATATATAATTTATTTATTTATTTCAAGAAAATTTTCACAAAGGCCTCTCTGGGGTTAAAGTAATACATTTTTATAAATTAAATGATCAAATAAAACACATATATGCACATGAACACCTATAGTAAGAAAAATAAAATACAAAGATGATGATTCATTGATTCATCATTATGTCATAAATGATTAATCAATGCACTTCCTGCTGGAAAGGACATTTTTATGCAAAGTTGTCATCAGACATTTTAAAATAAGTAATGTTAAATGATTATTCATTCAAATAGTAATATTTTATTTCTTAATTTTTAAATAATTGGACCAATGCTTAGTATGCATAATTTTTATGGAGATCTGCATTTGGATATGTAAATTAAAGTTAAACTTTTGACAACTAATCAAAACAATTGGACACAACAGATTTGGCGAGGCAGTGAACTGTGTATTAGTTAATTTGATGCTATCTTTATTTTTCAGCCAAAAGGATGATTCATATTAAGTGGATTTGCCTGTAAGGCCCCTTTTAATTAAAAAGTTGTTTGCATGTTTGTTCATTTGCCTCTAGAGAGGTTTGTCTTTTGGGACCTGCTTTAATTTGAAAGATCCAAGTGCCTTGTGGCTGCCCTTGATGAACACTTCAGGCTCTTCCAACTTGATAATAATAACAAATATAGCTGCATGCAGCAATGAGGGATCCAAGCTAATCGGCCGATCACGGAACAATAGTGAATCGGCAACCATCACATTTCAGTTCCGAATCCTAACGCATAAACTAATACAAAGCATCGCTACATTTTTGCAAACTGCAGTGCCCCCAAGTGGCTGGACTGAACCAAATGTGGCCTGTCCCCTCGAGATGGGGTCAGGAGCTGTACAAGCAAATTTTATTCCGATACGTCCCGAGATATAAGCTCACATCACATTTGACGCCTAAGCCGCCGATTTCGATAGGCTGTGGTGGGCGAACAAAGTCGAAATTGAAAAATCCATCTCATAACCTTTTGTGCAGCTTATTAAAGATTAAAGAAATTAAAGATGTGACTGTCCTTAATCAATGTGCAAAATTTCACAACTTTTTACCACACGGTTCTATGGGTTGCCATAGACTCCAATGGCGGAAGAAAGAATAATAATAATAATAAGAACAAGAAGAAGAAGAAAACGTAGAAACACAATGGGTTGCCGCAGCTTCGCTGCTTGGACCCCAACAACAACAATAACTAAATAACAAACTCCCTCTAGAACTCACCATCCTGACTGAACTTTTCTTCTTGATGCCTAGGGTTTTCTTTGGAAGTATTGCATCAGAACTTCATCAGATCTGTTTGTGAGATCTTGAGGGGGATGTGATGAGAATACCTTAGTTTACTTTAGTTCTGTTTATTAGGATTGATCATTAGCTACCGGATTAGACATATGTGTAACTATCAAGTTTCTTTTCTATCAAACAAACCTAGACAACTAATAAAGAAAAGACAACAGCACAGAGATTCTGACAGAAGAACAAAAGTGATAAATTGCAGTAAAAAATATAGAAACATAAAATATAAATGTGGAAAATACATTGTAAAACAATAAGTACATGGATGGAGAAAATGTATACATGGTTTTTGTATTTGTCCTATTTTTCATGTATTAGCACACCATTAATTATTTATTGTTTTTTTTTTTGTTTTTTTTTGTATGTGTCAGAGGCTGCAACACTGAAACAAGAATGTTCAACATGTCCTGTGAAAAAGTTTCTGATTACTTAACTGGTCTGCAGACTTCCTGCTGGAAAGGACATTTTTATGCAAAGTTGTCATCAGACATTTTAAAATAAGTAATGTTAAATGATTATTCATTCAAATAGTAATATTTTTTTTCTTAATTTTTAAATAATTGGACCAATGCTTAGTATGCATAATTTTTATGGAGATCTGCATTTGGATATGTAAATTAAAGTTAATTAAAGTTTGACAACTAATCAAAACAATTGGACACAACAGATTTGGCGAGGCAGTGAACTGTGTGTTAGTTAATTTGATGCTATCTTTATTTTTCAGCCAAAGGGATGATTCATATTAAGTGGATTTGCCTGTAAGGCCCCTTTTAATTAAAAACTTCTTTGCATGTTTGTTCATTTGCCTCTAGAGAGGTTTGTCTTTTGGGACCTGCTTTAATTTGAAAGATCCAAGCTGCCCTTGATGAACACTTCAGGCTCTTCCAACTTGATAATAATAACAAATATAGCTGCATGCAGCAATGAGGGATCCAAGCTAATCGGCCGATCACGGAACAATAGTGAATCGGCAACCATCACATTTCAGTTCCGAATCCTAACGCATAAACTAATACAAAGCATCGCTACATTTTTGCAAACTGCAGTGCCCCCAAGTGGCTGGACTGAACCAAATGTGGCCTGTCCCCTCGAGATGGGGTCAGGAGCTGTACAAGCAAATTTTATTCCAATACGTCGAACCAGTCCCGAGATATAAGCTCACATCACATTTGACGCCTAAGCCGCCGATTTCGATAGGCTGTGGTGGGCGAACAAAGTCGAAATTGAAAAATCCATCTCATAACCTTTTGTGCAGCTTATTAAAGATTAAAGAAATTAAACATGTGACTGCCCTTAATCAATGTGCAAAATTTCACAACTTTTTACCACACGGTTCTATGGGTTGCCATAGACTCCAATGGCGGAAGAAAGAATAATAATAAGAAGAAGAAGAAGAAGAAGAAGAAAACGTAGAAACACAATGGGTTGCCGCAGCTTCGCTGCTTGGACCCCAACAACAACAATAACTAAATAACAAACTCCCTCTAGAACTCACCATCCTGACTGAACTTTTCTTCTTGATGCCTAGGGTTTTCTTTGGAAGTATTGCATCAGAACTTCATCAGATCTGTTTGTGAGATCTTGAGGGGGATGTGATGAGAATACCTTAGTTTACTTTAGTTCTGTTTATTAGGATTGATCATTAGCTACCGGATTAGACATATGTGTAACTATCAAGTTTCTTTTCTATCAAACAAACCTAGACAACTAATAAAGAAAAGACAACAGCACAGAGATTCTGACAGAAGAACAAAAGTGATAAATTGCAGTAAAAAATATAGAAACATAAAATATAAATGTGGAAAATACATTGTAAAACAATAAGTACATGGATGGAGAAAATGTATACATGGTTTTTGTATTTGTCCTATTTTTCATGTATTAGCACACCATTAATTATTTATTGTTTTTTTTTTTTTGTTTTTTTTGTATGTGTCAGAGGCTGCAACACTGAAACAAGAATGTTCAACATGTCCTGTGAAAAAGTTTCTGATTACTTAACTGGTCTGCAGAGGGCAGTGTTGGGGCCAATGAGCACTGTGCGTTGTCACAGCATTCAGGACAGTCATTTTTTTCATGAGCACTGTCATGTCAAAAGTACAATATAAAGTTCTGTTTAATATTGTGAGAGGTCACTGGTAACAGATAAAACAGAGACTAATTTGTAAACCTCAAATTAATTTGTTTCTAAAATCAAAACTAAAATGTTTTGTATTTTTTTTCTTTTATTGTATTTATGATGTGCTATTTTGACCCTGTGAATCCAAAAAGTAATGTTTACATCTGGGGACATTAAAGATTATTGTCATTGTTATTATAAAGTACTATAAACAACCATAGCATTCTCTTTGTGACTTTAGATGCAACTGTACCATGGGCAATGCTGCCATCTCCTGGCAAAGAATATACAACATCCAATAGTTTCAATAATGTTAGACATGCCACTGCCTCTACTATTGTTGATGATGATGAAATTAAAGTTGATATTGTGTACTTACACAAGTAAGTACACAATATCACACAATATATTATGCATAAAACACAATGAGCACAACAAATGCAATGATATAAATAAAGAAAATAAACACACACATGTACAACACACAAAATACAAGAAATAAGAAATATTCATGTTAATCTGTGTGACATTTAAAATCACTTAGTCTTGCTATTTATATGAAATGACCCATCAGAAAGATGTTGAACATGGGGACAAATACTGTCCCTTACAGTGACTTTGATCACTGTCCTTTAATATGAGAACACAACAATGAAAAGATTCATTCATGAGAAAATAAAGAGTCATAAATCAATGGATGTCCCTGTCAAAGGAGACCATATGAGATAATATGCAAAATCTAAAAAGGAGAACCACCACACTATTGGAATAGGCCAGTTTATGCTGTGCTAGCAGAACTTCCCCAAACAACACCAAATAATGGTAATGCAGGCCAAGATGCAATAAAGCTGTATTGAAGACTTAGTATTACTTTAGTTTGACACATAATATTAACTTAATCAAAGTAGCCAAAGGTTTGAATGTAGGTTTCATTTAGACAAAATTGACAGTTTATTTTTTTTTTACACCCAGAATAAATGCATGTTACTTTTAAAATGTTTGCGTTAACATAACTGAATCTCTTTAAACTTGATTTTATGTTTTCTAAAGTAATAAAAGAGAATCATGTTATTGTTGTGTATGAAATTCAGCAGCAGTGACATTTACTGTCAAACAGATATTGATGGTCCACAACTGTCAGACTTTGAGAAATTATCTCCAATATTGAACTAAAAAGTGTGCTTGGTGATGATATTGATTCTGTAGTAGCTAATTATGAGTCACTTGTTTTGGAAGAGTTTCAATCACTTGTAATTAAATGTGGGATTTAATTACTTTCCAACACGACACCTGCTGAGCTTCTGTTTCACAGCCTCAGGCACAGATGTCGTCAGTCTCATTGGAAACACTTGCTTGTCTTTTCTTGCCCAGCTTGGCACTGTATTCCACCCTCGGCCTCCTGGGAAAAATGTTAATTGGCAGGTTTAAGAAGGTGCTGTGATCACACCTCCCTTCCATGACTTAATCAATAACAAGTGTTTAGTGCTTCCCAAGTGTGTTGCACCCCAGTACATGTTGTTATTTATAATATAATCAAAACAACACCTAACAGCTCCAGGGTTATTTTTCTCGTAGTCATGTTCACAAACAAGTGTCTCCCTCTCTCTCTCTCAGACAAACATTATCTATTTAATTAAAAAGTTATCTCCTGAATTATATTACAATGTGACTACCAGTTTTATATTTATTTTACAGACATCTATGAATTAGAAGTAATCAACAGTGCTGATTCTGTAAATATATCATATTGAGCACATACTGTAAAACAAGAATGATAAAAGGCATGTGTAACAATGGTACAATTCTGTTTAATACCCGTGTCATTAAAACTGTAATGTGTAGGTTTTTAATATAAAAAAATGCCAAGGATAATTAAATCAATCAGCTCCACACGACTCGGTGTTTCTTACTATAACAGTGTTTAGATCTTGTGTCACCCAGAGACATTACCGCCCTGCCCACAGGAAGTGATTTGTATGATGATGAGACAGTAAAGTGAAACGACTTAACCAGATCAGAGTTACACTGAAAACACAAACATTTTCAATTGCACTGAATGGAATTCTACTGGGCCAAATGGTTGGTGTAGTGGTTAGCACTCTTGCCTTTGCAGGGTTTGTAACCCGGTCGGAAGAAGGGCCCTTCTGCATGGAGTTTGCATGTTCTCCCTGTGTGTGCGTAGGTTTACTCCGGCTTCCTCCCACAGTCCAAAAACATGCAGATTTGGGGACTAAGCTAATTGGACACTCTAAATTGCCCGTAGGTGTGAATGTGAGAGTGAATGATTGTCTGTCTCTATGTGGCCCTGTGATGGACTGGTGACCTGTCCAGGGTGTACCCTGCCTCTCACCCTATGTTAGCTGGAGATAGGCACCAGCACCCACCGCGACCCTCAGTGGTGGAGTAAAGCGGTAGAAAATGAGTGAGAGTGAGTGAATTCTACTGATCAAAAAATCTGACTAGATTTTAATGCTTTTTAAGAAGACTTCTCTGAAAGATATATGACTTGAAAAAAAGTTTTTAATTTGGTATGAGGACTCTCACATTAAATAAAAGTATGTGTTTTTTTGTTTTGGTTTGGTTTGTTTTGGCCTGTTGCATGAAACTAGGATCAGAGATTAATGCAGACTATGTTACTTATCTTGGCTGAATTTAGCCTCAAGTCAGTTGCATGAAAGTAATGGTGCCTAGGTTACCATGGCAGTTTATTCTTTGTGGGCAGCCTGGTTCAGACCAGACTAAAACAACAGGGTACAGTATAATCCTGCTGCTCAGTCAGTTCAGTCGGCTGTTACTCTGATCAGAAATAAACATGTTTTACATGTTACTCGTTAACTTTTCAATGTATTTTATTTTTATTTACTTAACCTGCATTAAAATATGCATGTGATTACATGTAATGCAATGTTATTTTAATTATGATAGTCACTATTAAAATGTTTTTTTAATATTAATATTATTGTAGTTGTTATTAGAAACAGCTGAAGTTATAAAGATGCCTTCAATCAAGTCAGTGAAGAGATCAGTAATGTAAAATACTCTTTCATATCATATGTGTTTCTGCCACAGTGGTGCTTTAGATGAATGTCTGATACGGAGATTAACTTTCTGACAGGACAGTGTCTCAGGACAGCTCTGACTCACTGGTGTTTCCTGACAAGTACCTACTGGTGGATAGTATCAAAAATGAAGCATCACACAGCAAAAGCTGTAAACTCGCCTCAGATTATCTAATAGGGAATATGTTTTATTATTATGATTATGATTATGATTATGATTATTATGCATGTGATTACATGTAATGCAATGTTATTTTAATTATGATAGTCACTATTAAAATGTTTTTTTAATATTAATATTATTGTAGTTGTTATTAGAAACAGCTGAAGTTATAAAGATGCCTTCAATCAAGTCAGTGAAGAGATCAGTAATGTAAAATACTCTTTCATATCATATGTGTTTCTGCCACAGTGGTGCTTTAGATGAATGTCTGATACGTAGATTAACTTTCTGAGAGGACAGTGTCTCAGGACAGCTCTGACTCACTGGTGTTTCCTGACAAGTACCTGCTGGTGGATAGTATCAAAAATGAAGCATCACACAGCAAAAGCTGTAAAGTCGCCTCAGATTATCTAATAGGGAATATGTTTTATTATTATGATTATGATTATTATTATTATTATTATTATTATTATTATTATTATTATTATTATTATTATTATTATTATTATTATTATTTGAAGTAGTAGTATTATTGCAAGCATCATTTTCTTATATTCAAATAGACATATGATAGAATAGAATAGAAATAAAGGCAGAATTTTTCACACTATCTGAACTGTATGCAATGAAGTCAGTGGCTGATATATTTGTGATATCACTGAATATAAATAAACAGGCACATAAACATTATCTTAATTATTATCTTAGTTTTTTTTAATGCAGGAAACATCCCTTCAATAATGCAGAAGTCCGTATAGCACATTCTACTGGCCATAAACTGCTATAGCACACAAATGTCACTCAGAATATGAATCATTAATTTAAAAAATCACCTTCTCTTACAGTCACAGCAGGAAAAATCATGTTGTGTTACAGTTTTCTCTCGTGTGATTGATCACTGGACTGAACTATGAAGGTATTTTTTTAACAAGTCCTGTGTGCTTGTGCCAGTAATTTGTGTACTTTTATACAAAAGTCACAAATGTGTACATGCACACAACTCCATAACTACAGCTGCTTGAATCTGCTGCTACAAGTCACAACTTCTATTTTCCGCGGCTCTCACTTTTGCACCACTGCTTCCTGTGATATGTGTTGCAAAACTGATTTGTGTGGTTGAGTGACGTCCCTAAAGTCTTTGGGTGGGAACTTTGGGAATTCTGGCCAATCAAAATTTCTGGGAAGTCTTCTGGCCAATCAACATGGAAAACCAAAGGAAAATAAAAGTGCAGAACCCCTCATCTCCTAAGATATTCACAGATTTAAATGTCCATTATCAATAACATTTAAACGAAACGTGATGTAAACAAGTTACAAAAACATAGACACTAACAAATAAAACATTTGTCCATAATTTTCTCAAAGAAGCTCCAGAATTTTAAGTAAAATGTTTTACATGTTGTAGGAAAATAATTAAATAATCCAAACTTTCATGTTTGCTGTTTTCTAGTAAAAGAAATTTTATTTCATCATTTGCTTCCTCTTTTTTTTTCCTCTTGCAGGGTGTGTGTGGGTGTGTTCTTGTACTTGCTGCAGAGTGAGGACCAAAAATCATATAAACACTACAAAATGAGGACATTTTGACAAAGGGAAGACATTTTGTCTGGACCTCACTTCTTTAAAGAGCTATTTCAGGGTTAAGACCTGGTTTTAGGGTTAGGGTTAGAATTGGGTTGACGATAGGGTTAGGGTTAGGCATCTAGTTGTGGTGGTTAAGGTTAGGGTAAGGGGCTAGAGAATGTATTATGTCTATGAGGGTCCACTTTGATACAAGTGCAAACATATGTGAGAGTGTGTGCGTGTGTGTCAGTTGGTGTGGTCAGCCACGGCAGCAGACAAGAGACAACTGGTTCCCATTATTCATCATGCTACCACTCTGCCAGATAATTCCGTCTTCTTGATTGGCTGCTCTGCCACACTTTGGTCCTGAGGACACACTGTTCTGCATGTTTTAGATGTTTCCCTGCTTCAACACACCTGATTCATATGACCAGCTCATCATCAAGCTCTGCAGAAGCCTGTTAGGGACACACTGATTAGAATCTGGTGTGTTGGAGTAAGGAAACCTCTAAAACAGGCCAGTGGGTCTATAGGACCAGGACTGAGAAACCCTGTTCCATGAGCCATGCAGCACCCAGCTCCTTCCTCCTGAACTTTCATTTCTGTATAATAGTCTCCAGTGACTGAGGTTCTGCTTTAGTGTCTTAACTGTATATACAATGCATAAATAAATCTAAATTTTCCCAATTTTATACTCACAAATATTGAGCTTTGCACATATTTTTATGTGAATTGATTTTAAAAAATTCTGAAATTAAGTTAATTTCAATTTTGTTATTTGTATAGTGCCACATCGCAACATAAATTATCTGTTATAATATGTACATAGTAAGGCAGAAACCTTACACTATTGTGAAAAAAATAACAATTTTTAATTAAAAATTAAAAAACAATGAACAAAAACTAGATGTCAGTGGAGAAAAAAAGAGGTATCACATCACATCACTCTAAACACTGACCCTCAAAATCAAGAACCAGAACATGTTACACCTGTGCAAACACTTCCATCATGTGTCAAAGTATAAAGGAGGCCTTGGAAGTATCACTGACCTCGGCCTCTTCAAATATAGACTCAATATAGAAACATATTTCTTTAGAATGGATGTTACCCAGTAGTGTGGTGATACTTTTTATTATTTCTTTATTCTTTTATTTCACTTTTTTTGTATTTTTTATGCTTTGGTTTATGTTTCATGAAATTATTTTTGTACAAACCCCAATTTCACAGTGACATTGTGTAAAATGTGAATAAAAATGCAATGATTTTAAAATCTCATAAACCCATAACCCAGAACATAAACAACATGTCAGATGTTGAAACTGAGACATTTGACCATTTCATGCAAAATATGAGTTCATTTTAAATTTGATGGCAACAGCACATCTCAAAAAGTTGGAATAGGGTGATGTTTACCATTGTTGTGTAGCATCAACTCTTCTTTTAACAACTTTCTGTAAACAAGTGAGGAGACAGTTGCTGGAATTTGAGGACAGGAATGTTGTCCCATTCTTGCCTGATGCAGGATTCTAGCTGCTCAACAGCCCTGGACCTGAAAGTTCTGGACTGCAGGCAGGTCAGTTCAGCACCTGAACCCTTCTCCTGTGAAGCCATGCTGTTGTGATGATGCAGTACATTGTCTAAAATATACAAGTCCTTCCCTGAAAGAAACGTTGTATAGACTAAGCATATGTTGCCTCTATGTACTTTGTAGCATTGATGGTGTCTTTCCAGATGTGTAAGATGCCCACACCATAGGCACTAATGTAACTCCATACCATCAGAGATGCTGATGTTTTCCATTTTGCCTCAAACCATTTTAAATATGCTTTGGCCAAGAGAACACGGTAGCATTTCTGGTTCGTGTATATATGATACAGCTTGAACTTGCTTGTAAAGAGTAATATAAAGAAAGTACATTTCATTACATTACTTTATTGTAATAATTATATTATTGTTCTTACAAAGGTGGAATTACTGATTTTCTACATATTACATAAAACAGATGTTTCAGATGCATAAATATAAACAGAAAAACTAACTAACACACAGTGAACACACAAGTTCTATGTTCTAAATTTTCCCAATTTTGTACTCACAAATATTGAGCTTTGCACATATTTTTATGTGAATTGATTTTTAAAAATTCTGAAATTAAGTTAATTTCAATTTTGTAGCATTGATGGTGTCTTTCCAGATGTGTAAGATGCCCACACCATAGGCACTAATGTAACTCTATACCATCAGAGATGCTGATGTTTTCCATTTTGCCTCAAACCATTTTAAATATGCTTTGGCCAAGAGAACACGGTAGCATTTCTGGTTCGTGTATATATGATACAGCTTGAACTTGCTTGTAAAGAGTAATATAAAGAAAGTACATTTCATTACATTACTTTATTGTAATAATTATATTATTGTTCTTACAAAGGTGGAATTACTGATTTTCTACATATTACATAAAACAGATGTTTCAGTTGCTTCTGCATGTAGTGCAGTAAATGATATTTGATATTGAGGACAAAAAAAAAAAAAAAAAAAAAAAACTAGGGAAGGATACTTCCACGTACTTGTATTTATTTGAATGTCTTCTATGAGGCCAATCATGCCAAAACATACAGGAACAATTTTGATGGTTGTGTTCTTTCTTTTTTGAAAAAAATCACATTCAGTATGTGTAACATGTGTGCTCTCTAAGACATAAGCTCATGTTGTTGGAATCAGTTTTAGGAAGAAGAGGTTGGTTTATATTGCTGTGTTTCATTTTACAAATATATTGACAATGTGATTTAACTGTTTTTTTGTGTTTGGAGTTTTTAGAAATGAAACTGCACATAAATAGTTATGTGTTCAACAGTTTGTTTAAAAAAATACTTAAAATGTCACTCTTGTTGACTTGCTCATAGGTAACTCACTGTCAGAGAGAATTAGGGTTTCCCACTACTTCATTTCTTTTTCTGTACTTTTTCCAGTTTGCACATGTGAACAGTGAGAGAACACAATGGAGGAGCCAAAACTCTACGGCTCCAATTACCTTGAATTGTGTGGACCTCCTGAGACCAAATGTCACATAATATCAGTGTCACTTTTGTTCATGTCTAATCAGCTTGTTTTCAGAAACAAAAGTGAGCCCTTCCTTCACATAGAATTCTCTGTTCACACCAAATGTGATACAAAAATTATTCTGTGTGAACACTAAGAACAGAAATAACATATAGTCTGACATTTTATTAAAAATCAATTACAGTAAAACCAGTGTAACACTGTGTTTTCTGTTAGAGTACATCTTTTTGCCCTCTCCTGAGCATCACACAGGGACATACAGTATTAACTCAATAAGGAAAGCTATTTGCCTGAGGCAGCATAACATGTTGCAGGTAATATTTGCTATTATCCCAACTCTTTGCTCATCTGTTTTATAGCCTGGAGAGTTTTTCCTTGTAATTATATCCTCAAGACCAAATTAGATATTGCTCTCACCTCATTAT
Organism: Brachirus orientalis; assembly: GCA_016785285.1. NCBI lineage: Eukaryota > Metazoa > Chordata > Actinopteri > Pleuronectiformes > Soleidae > Brachirus > Brachirus orientalis. Next base: position 53,430 of record JAFBJR010000131.1, read on the forward strand.
AGCATGTTTAACCCCACAGATAGTTATTTGATATAGAATGAGAAAAATATAAAGATATCTGATGAAATAAACAAACCTGCTTCTCTTTCTTTTTTCTGCATTAAAAGAACGTATATGTTTTTTTAGTATTTCTATGTTACATGTGTGTAATACAAATATATGGCTCTCTGTGCTCTCAGTAGCTTACTGTGTTCAAGCGTGTTTGTATGTTTCATTTTCCAGCCCCTGGTGACTCGACTGTCTGTCTCTTCACGTCAGTGACAGATGAGGTCGACCAAATCAGTTGTGATGTACTAACAGGATATAACTTTTATCCTACTCTTTTCCCCTGAACTCAAGTGCACATTCTAAACCTTGTTATTGTTGTTACTAAGCTCTATTTTCCATTGATCACCAACCCAGGGGAAACATGCTCAGGTTGACAGTTGTCATATGAAGCATATATAAGCCATAGCACAGCTTAGTTTACTCTTTGGACAGGATCAGGATTGTCAGAATTGTCTGTAGTGTACTAATTATATTGTAAGGATAGTGAACTCATTTTAGTAGTTTACCAACACCAATAATAAGTGTGTGCTTGACAGATACTGTGCTTGTTTGAATGGACTCATGATTTGTTCTCTTCTACTCCTCTACTTTTATATGACTACAAATTTGGTCTTACCAGCTGACAGGCTTTTAACTCAGCTCATTAACTGTTGTTTGTATCCAAACTCATGTTATTGAACAGGAAAAGACATGCATTTGGTGTTGTAGCTGGTGGCATTGCACATAAACTGGAGGAATCATTTTGAAATGAGATTAGCAGAATGCAGTCTCTAATTGAGAATAACGCAGTTTGTTTTTTTAGTCTCATGTGGTGGATTTTTCCATACTCCCAACAAGATTCCAGCCATCAATGCACACTAATCCCAGGCTCTATGTTCCTCCCTGTGCTGGAGAAAAAGGGGGACATTACTTTGGGGGGTCTCTTCTCTCTGCATGATATGGTGGTGGAGCACAGTGTCTCCTATACCTCTACACCTCCACCCACACAGTGCACAAGGTAGGCTGTTATTTTTACTGCACACTGCTGGTGCTGTAAAATTGTCCAAAAACTGTTGACGTTTGTGAGGCACATAATGTCATTATTTTACTGGGTCCGCATGATATTGTGTTAAAAATTAAAAGAGCATTCCTTTTCTTCTTTCAGATTTAACTTTCGGACCTTTCGCTGGATGCAAACTATGATCTTTGCCATTGAGGAGATCAACAGAGATGGCCAACTCCTTCCCAATGTAACACTGGGCTATAAGATCTACGATTCATGCAGTACACCTCATCAGGCTCTGAGGGCTGCCATGGAGTTAATGGGGACTGAGAAGGGTTCAGGGGTCAAAGGCAAGATGCAGAGTAATGGAATGTGTCATGGGAACATACCAGCAGTGATTGGAGATGGTGGCTCAACTCAGTCTCTTGTTGGGGCTCGTTTCTTAAGTGTCTTCCACGTGCCACAGGTTAGTTATTTATGGATAGTCGTCGACTGTGTATTTATTCACCGTCATTCATTGTGAGTGAAGGTAAACTTTTGTTGACTCTGAGTAGGGTCATCAGTCAAGTTAAGAGAGGCTCACTGCTGAGGTTCAAACATTATTCAATTAAACTACAAACTGTTTTCTTATGTAGGTTAGTTATTTCTCCAGCTGTGCTTGTCTGAGTGACAAAAAGGAGTTCCCTGCCTTTTTAAGGACCATGCCCAGTGACTTCTTCCAGGTTAGAAGTAGCAAAAAAAAAATAACATAACATCAAGAAACACCACATTATTTGTAAAACACTGTAAATATATTTTTTTCCTGTCTTCTTTTAGGTAGATGCACTAGTTCAGCTTGTCAAGCATTTTGGCTGGAGTTGGGTGGGTGTGGTTGCAGGGGATGATGACTATGGCCGTGGTGGGGCAAATATTTTTGCTGAAAAGGTAGTCCATACTTTCATAAATACAATATGCAATTATAACAAATGACAACTTTGTATTTCTTTAATATATAAACTTTATAAATTGAAAAACTATAATAACTACAATTGTAAAATACAACAAAGTCAACAAAAACTAAGTTACCATATCTCTCTCTCGCTCTTTCTGTTAGGTCAGAAGGTTAGGGGCTTGTCTTGCTCTCCATGAGATCATCCCAAAGAACCGAGCACCAGCAGCAGTTTCATCTATTGTTTCACAGATCCGCTCTTCTGGGGCGCGAGTGATTCTTGTGTTTGCAAGATGCAGCTGCGTTGTTTGATGAAGCACTCAGGCATGACAACTTTATCTCCTCATAATTTATATTATAATATAGTATGCTTTTTTTTTAAATTTGTTTAATGCCTCTTGTGTTTGTGAGTGCAAAAATGACATTTACCCTAAATATTGCTTGCATTTAGAGAGGGTCTCACTGGGATACAATGGCTGGCCAGTGAAGCATGGAGTACAGCTGCTGTTCTCTCTTCACCCCCAAAGTACCACCAAATTCTTCAAGGTTCTATGGGATTTGCCATTCGCCAGGCACACATTCCTGGATTGCAAGACTTTCTACTTCGCTTAAATCCTGCAAGTGCAGATTTTTCTTTGAATCCCTTTCTCATACCTTTCTGGGAAGCAGTCTTTCAGTGCAGCCTGAATTTGACAACTAATGGCCAGGAACATAGTGATAAGGCTAAACCTCCATGTTCTGGCACAGAGGATCTGAGGAATGTGACAAATATCTATTCAGATGTTTCACAGCTAAGGATTTCCTACAATGTCTACAAGGCTGTGTATGCCATTGCCCATGCACTTCAAGCAATGAGACAATGTGTAAAAGGAGAGTGGCCTGTTTATTCACAGGACTGTCCAGATGCAGACAATATACAGCCATGGCAGGTAACATTCCATATGTTCTCACATCCATTCTACATTAACAAAAGTAACATTTTTGAAGTAATATATAACACTTTCTTTTCTTAGTTGCTTCATTACATAAAACAGGTGACATTCTTGAACTCATTCGGTGATGAAACCAAGTTTGATGAGAATGGTGATCCTGCCGCCATGTATGACCTAGTTAACTGGCAAATGGAGAAATGAAGATCATCACTATTGGTACATTTGATGAAATGTCTGGAAAACAAGAGCTCCAGATTCAGGAACAAAACATCATATGGAATGGAAACCAAACCAAAGTAGGGACGGATTTAAGTTTTGTAAATGGTATTTTGTTCATTGAAGTGAGTTTGTTCATTGTGTGATTGAGCTGTGAGCAGTGTATCATGTGATTCCTCTTGCTTAGGTACCATTGTCAGTGTGCAGCAGCATTTGTCCCCCAGGAACCCGAAAAGCAATCAGACCTAACTTCCCTATCTGCTGCCATGACTGTGTGGTTTGCACAGCTGGTGAGATTAGCAATCAAACCGGTGAGCAAAACCTACTCGTGCCAGCTATGTTTTGAAATCTCATCTACTGTACAGCTTGTTGTAGTGAAAAGTTATGCAAAGCGTTCTTCCCTTTTTTTAGATGCCATTGAGTGTGTGCGGTGTCTGCCAGAGTTCTGGTCCAATTCTGAGAGGATGGTCTGCATCCCCAAAGAGGTGGAATTTCTCTCTTTTAGTGACACTAAGGGCATCACCCTGATGGCTATTTCCCTAATTGGCTTCTTCTGCACCATCACTGTGGTGTTCATATTCATTTATCACAGAACCACTCCCATTGTCAGGGCCAACAACTCTCAGCTGAGCTTCCTGCTGCTCTTCTCCTTGACACTGTGTTTCCTGTGTTCTCTGACCTTCATTGGTCGGCCGTCTCAGTGGTCCTGCATGCTGCGACACACTGTATTTGGCGTCACATTTGTCCTCTGCATCTCTTGTATTCTGGGGAAAACTCTAGTTGTGCTAATGGCCTTCAAGGCGACACTTCCAGGGAGAAATGTGATGAAATGGTTTGGGCCTGCACAGCAAAAAGCAATCATTATATTCTCTACACTTATCCAGGTAATGACTTGGAATTATACTTTTTGTAAAGATAGAGAACTATTTATTCAAATGTTTGCAAATGTTTGAAGCAAAAACAAAAATGTTCTTCATTTAGGTTATCATCTGTATTGTATGGCTGTTTGTTGCTCCACCCACCCCACGCAAACTGATGCCACGTGAGAGTCCGATTGTTATTCTGTTGTGTGATGAAGGTTCACCTGTAGCATTTGCTCTGGTTTTGGGCTACATAGGCCTGCTGGCCTGCCTATGTCTTGTCTTGGCCTTTCTGGCAAGGAAACTTCCAGACAACTTCAATGAGGCAAGGCTCATCACCTTTAGCATGCTTATTTTTTGTGCCGTGTGGGTAGCCTTTGTTCCCGCCTACATCAGCTCTCCAGGAAAGTACTCCACAGTCACAGAAGTGTTTGCCATCTTAGCCTCTGGTTATGGACTGCTGGGATGCATCTTTGCACCGAAGTGCTACATAATCCTTCTGAGACCTGAGAAGAACTCCAGGAAACACTTATTGTCCAGAGTTGCCACAGACAAGTTTTAGGAGAAAATATTTACCCCATTTATTCATGTACTGTCTTTTGCTCCTTCTCTTCGAGATTAAAAAAAAAATCAGCTAAATGGAAAATAGTTTGAAGGTCCATGTCTTTGTGTGTGATTTGTTACTTAATACCACCAGATGGTAGCAGTGTGCTGTGTGACAATGCTCTTACAATACCTTTCCCTCTCTTAGAATTATTTTATTATTTTACATGCTGATGTAAAAGCTTGTATTTGCCAGAATTAAAGAAAAATTTTACAGTCAGTGATGTAAAAAGAATAAATCAATAAAGTGGAAGGAATAACAATAAAGTAATTTTTCTATCAAATATAAGGGTTGATAGAAAAATAAAAAAAGAAGTATTGGCACTCCTTTAACTTCCTCAGTGGAAATGTGAAGAACATCCATTGCTGGATGTCATTGCTATTTGGCAACAGTGTCCATGCTGATTTGACCTGTGAGAGAACAGTGAGGCCCAGTGTCTCTGAGGTATGCTCAGTGGAAATCCCTGCTGCGATTAATTGGATGCTTATACTCTAGACGACTTCATATACAAGCAAAATGTCTGGCTGTTTCCTACAATAACAAACTAAAATGTCAAACATATCTCTGTCTGTCCACAGCTGCCCAAAGGCTAGCATTGATTGTCCACCACAATTGATCTGATGTTCCTCCAGAGATACAGAAATACTTTAAAAGATAAAGTAATGTTGGTTTTCTGACATCTGTTGGGGAGAAGGATGGATAGAGAGGCAGATCTTATGACTTGTATTTAAGTATTAAATATATAATATGGCACTGAACTGATCATAGCCTGGCTCTGTTTTATTTTGAAGATGAATCCCTCATATCACAGCATTATCTTCTTAATTTAAAGGAAGACCCAAAATAACATCTTCATTAGCATTAGCATTAAATAATTCATTAGAACAAGAAAGCACTGCATTAAAGAAAGACAGAAACAAAGACATTAATTTGTTTAAAGACTCTGAGTAAGTGAGATGTGATGATATTACCGGTGCCAGACCTAGGGGAAACCTGGGCCAGTAGTAAAGGTTACACAGGCGAGCGAGCACTGTGCAGCCACTAGGTACATGCGGGATCTGTGAATCATCAGGAGAGAGCACAAGATCACCGTCTTGCTCATGCCAGAGCTAATTTTATTACGATCCGTGCATGAGCTGTGTTAATAGGTGTTCGCTCTCTGATAGATCCAAGATGGAGTATGAGCACCATCTACTGGTGTAAAAGCGTATTGCCTTTTTATTAAATTGCTGTCAAACACAGGTCAGAACGGTTCATAATTAACAAAAAATGGGGGGCAAGGTAATACACAGGTAATATACTGTCGTCTAGAGTCTATAAAGTCTGTTGGTCCATGTGCAGTCCGTGGTATCTGTAAAAGTCAGTCTTTTAAGTCACTGTGTACGTTGTCACTGGTCTAGCATGACCATATTGGTGTAGGATAGTAACATGGTTCAGGTACAGTGGTGTAAAAGGGTAGGGTGTAAGGGACATAGGGAAACATCAAGTTCACTGCTGGCTTCCAGGGCTGATATGAAGGTTGCCCAAGGTGATTATAACACTTCCTGAGGTTCCATTGCTCGAGCTGACCTCCTTACAGGCGGCACTTCCTCCTCTGGCAGCTCTGTGACAGACTCTTCATTGTCAACACATTCTGCTGATCCTGCCTCCTCCCTGATATCATCCCTCATGGGTTCTTCCTCCATCCTTAGTTCTCCGTCTGGTGCTGCTGCTGGTTCAGATGACTGCACCAAATCTGACACTGAATCTGGCACTGCAACTGGGTCGGGTTCCAGTGGCTGCTGCCTTTGAGCTGTCTCTTGCATTTGTCTCATGGGCTGAAACTCTGGAGCTACAGCACTGAGCTCACTTTGGGGTTCAGACTGTGCCCTTAGGGGTCTGATCTTTCTCCTTTCATACACAGGTATGGTTCTGAGGCAATAAGTGTATTCCTCTTCTCCATCAGAGTGTTCTGACTCCTGTTCTGCAGTCTCACTGTTGTTTCTCCGATTGTCTCTTTGATCCGGTCTTACCTTGGACGCACCCTGACCCTGCTCAGCTTGTTCCAAAGGCAAATCATTGACAGGAAGCAGAAGGTTACGATGCAGGACACGGAGAGTTCGATCCCCTGTTTCTGGCTGAACTCTGTACACTGGTCCTTCACCAATCCTTTCAACACGATGAATTCTCTTTTCCCAGTAAGCACGAAGTTTACCTGGGCCACCCCTTTCTTACATGTTTCTGACAAGCACTTGATCTCCCGGCTGCAACACCATGCCTTTGATATGGCGATCATAATACTTCTTCCCTTTTGCTGAGCCTTTCTGACTGTTTTCTGAGGCAATCTTATATGCCTCCTGCATGCGAGAAGCCCATTTTTGTGCATACTCTTGTCTGGATTGTGTCTCCTGCTCCGGTTTCAGTTTGAAGAGCAGATCGACAGGCAAGCATGGTGCCCTCCCATACAGGAGAAAGAACGGTGAATAGCCTGTTCCCTCATGTCTCGTACAATTGTACGCATGGACAATGTGAGCTAGATGGTCCTTCCACTCTGTCTTTTTCTCTTCCTGTAGTGTGCGGAGCATCTGTAGAAGAGTCCTGTTCAGACGCTCAACAGGATTCCCCTGTGGATGATAGGGAGTCGTTCGAGAGTGGGCAATTCCAGTGAGCTGTTGGAGTCTCTGGAAAAGGCTGTTTTCAAACTCTCGGCCCTGATCATGAGGTAACTTTTCAGGGTACCCGAAGCGTGGAATGAAGTCATTAAAAATCTTCTCAGCTGCCATCCTGCCTGACTTGTTTTTAGTCGGGTAGGCCTGAGCAAAGCGAGTAAAATGATCTACCAGGACTAAGATGTACTCATAGCCACCCTTACTCCGCTCAAGATGTAGGTAGTCAACAGAGATGAGTTCAAAAGGAGCACTGGAGGTTATTGAACACATGGGTGCTCTCTCTGGAATGACTGGCTGCTTCTCTTTAATACGGTGACACTGGCGAATGACATAATCTTCAATTTCACGTTGCATGAAAGGCCAATAAAATCTCTCTCTTGCTAACTGGATGACTGTCTGCGCCAACATGCCCCATGTCATCATGCAGGTGTTTGAGCACAGTTGACTTTAGCTTGCTAGGGAGGACTAATTGTTTCCGTTGTCCTGTCTGTCGGTACAGTACTCCCTTGTCAAGTGTTAGTCTGTTCCATTCATGAACGAGTCTGCGTGTCTCGCGTCCCATTTGTCTCTTGTCTTTATCATTAGGATTCCATCCTCTTTTTTTCAGGTTTATCACCTCACAGATGGGAGCATCTTCCCTCTGAGCGACCCTAACATTTTCTGAAGTGATAACTGGAATGCCATCAGGAGGTGTTTCGTCTGGACCTGAATGCAATTGTATTGCAGCTGCCCATGGCACATCACTGTCGCGCATCACTTTATCCCCCTGCCAGATGGCAGAGACGACGTCTGGGGGCATTGTCTCTGTGTAGTCATTTACGTGATCTGGAAATCTAACTGGATTTCGTGACAGTGTGTCAGCGTCTGCATTGGACTTGCCTGGCCGATATCTGATTGTGAAATGGAAGTCAGCTAACTCACCCACCCAAAGATGCCCCACCACGTTCAACTTGGCCGTGCTCAACACACACGTAAGAGGGTTGTTATCTGTATAAACTGTGAAAGTTGGTGCATAGTAGAGGTAATCTCTAAATTTATCACAGATTGCCCACTTCAACACGAGGAACTCAAGCTTGCCAGAATGGAGATGATAATTTTTCTCAGCAGGCGTGAGTGTCCTGGAGCCATAAGCAATGACACGGAGTTTGTTTCCCTGCTGTTGGTAAAGCACTGCCCCCAAACCTTCATTTGAGGCATCAGTGTGGAGAACAAAGGGCAAGTCAAAATCAGGGTAGGCCAGAATGGGGGGACCGGTTAGCATGTCAACAAGGCGTAACACCACAGCAATGTGTTCTGAGGTCCAGTGGACAGGGGTTTTGGACGGAAGCTGGCCACTATTTTTGCCCCTCAACTTAAATTTGCTAGATTTAGCTGGGGTGGCTCCCTGGCTAAACTCACTTGGACCTTCAGTGAGCTTAAAAAGTGGCTTAGCTATCGTAGCAAAATCTTGTATAATGGTTCTATAGTAGCCTAAGAACCCTAGGAGAGTGTTTCCCAACCCTGGTCCTCGGGGAACACTGTCCTGCATGTTTTAGATGTTGTCCTGCTCCAACACACCTGATTCAATCGGTCAGCTCGTCATCAGGCTCTGAAAAAGCCTGATAATGACCCATTTATCTGAATCAGGTGTGTTGGAGCAGGGCAACATCTAAAACATGCAGGACAGTGTTCCCTGAGGACCAGGGTTGGGAAATACTGCTCTAGGAGAGCTCTAACCTCCCCTAAATTATTTGGCTCTCGGTCTTTCAAATGCTGAACCGCCTCAAGGTCTTTAGGGTTTATCTGGACACCTTCTCTGGTCACTAAGCACCCTACATACCTGACCTGACTTGTAAATGACTCACATTTTTTTGGGCGTAGTTTTACACCATGGTGTCGCAGGCGACGGAGCACCTGTCTCAAGTCATTGACATGATCATGAAAGGTCTTGGAAAAACAAAGCACATCATCCAAGTAGGGAGAACAGCATCCATCCCTTAAGCCCTCAAGAACTCCTTCCATGCACCTTTGAAAAAGCTGCTGGGGCGTTGGTAAGGACAAATGGGAGGCGGGTCCACTCATACAGCCCCCAAGGTGTGCTAAAAGAAGTTAAATGCCTGGAATTCTCATCAACAAAACCCTGGTGGTAAGCACTGCCTTGGTCAAGTATTGAGAACCATGAGTAGCCCCCCCAGATTATCCAGCAGGTCTTGAATGTGTGGAAGAGGATGGCGATCTGGGATGGTTTTGCGATTCAAACCCCGAAAGTCAACACACAAACATAAGGTCTTGTCCTTTTTTCTGACACAGACCACAGGGGACGAGTATGAGGAGGTGGACTTTCGGATCCAGCCATTGTCAAGTAAGTTCTGTACATATTCCTTCACCTCTCTGTACAACGGTTTGGGAACTGAATTGTAAGATGTCTGGACTGGTGTTTCATCTTTTAGGTGGATTTTCAGTCGCAAATTTGGGATACAGCCAATGTCAGAATCATCCTTAGCAAATACATCTGACTCTTCGTACAACATATCTCTTACTATCTTTTGCTGATCTTCTTCCAGGTGTGACACACAACAGGTGGATGCCATTTCTGTTTTGTCATGTCTTTGGTTTCATGCTTATCACTGGTTTTCTTCTGATTGTCTGTGCTGAGCTGAGCTGAGTGTGTGTTTACAGTGGAATGTAACACTGGCTCTGAATTACCTGGAAAACAGTTAACTGGTTTCACATCTGTAACTTCCTCTAATGTGCCTAGAACTATTCTCTTTGGGAGGTAGACAGCATGTTTAGTGGGATTCTGAAAAGGAATTTTTACAACTTTTGTGGACCCACACTGGACATTTACCAAGGCTGGAAACAACTCTAATCCCTCTGGACAGTTACTCAGTTACTCAGTGTCACTATTCAGTGTCACTAGGAATAGTGACACCTCTCTTCCTTGTTCTCACACTGCACTCGAATGCTGCCTCCTCGGGGGTCGAAGTCTGGAGAGCAGAAACTAGAGCTTCTACTGCACTGTTGCTGATACTTATAGCTTCTTTGAGTAAAGCTGGGATGTCAGCGTCACCTCTCTGCTCTTGGTTTATTTTGAGTATCTCAGCTATGACATTACTGCCTAAGAGAGGACAGTTAAGACAATCCTGACTGATTAATATTGGGACTTGAATGGTGACATGTCCATGGTTCTCACTACAGACCTGGAGTTCAACATCTGCCCATCTATCAAAAGGAACATTTGTGCCATTAGCTGCAGAAACCTCCAAGGGCTGGTCGAAAAGAAAAACATTTGTAGCGGGACTCCATTAATAGCACATGAGACCATACATCGTTTTCCTATGAGCTGTGCTAGACTTCTTGGTGATGACTGACACTGTGTGTTTGTTTTTACAGGGCTGGCTGTTTCAGAGCTACTGGCAGGTGCTGGGGGCTCCTCGGCTGTCACGGTCACTGGCTGCCCCTCTCCAGTGACCTCATCATGTTTCCCGATACCTTTCTCTGCAGACAGCCGATGGCTCGATGCCCAGCTTGGCCACAAACAAAGCAGTGAGGGCAACTTCCCTTGCCCTGCTGTACACAGTCGTTGCATCTGCCCCGTGTCTCCAATGTTGTTGTCTGAGGATGGGCTGCTGGTGACTGCAGACCCCCAGGTGTCACAGTCTCAGTAGGTTTCACCATTTGAGCTAGTTGTTTAGTGAGTGAGGACACCTGTGCAGTCAGTTCTTTGATTGCAGCACGATTAGCCTGCAGCTCAGTGTCAACTTTAGCGTCCTTAATCGAGTCACCATTATCAGTCTGAGCTATGTTTACAGTCACTGGTCGGGTCTTACTTCCTGTACCAAGTCGCCTTAGTCTCTCTGTCTCGTCACTGGTCGACTTAGTGATTTGGTCTAAGAGAAAGTCATCACTAACCTGCAAGTCAGTAAGGAATGGTTTGACATCCTGTCGAACATGGTTGTTTTTCTCATTTAACCCTTGGTACAATGTGTGAAGAAAAGTACCTTGAACATACTTGTCATAACTAAACTCTGTACCAGGTTGTGAGGATTTAAATAGTACACGTTGCTTTAAACCCAAGAGTCTGTACAAAAGCTTTCTTTGTCTGGTTGTTTAGCATTACTTAACTCTTGAAAAAGTTCAGTACTGTTTTTGTCCCTAATATATGCGCGGAGAAACCGCTTTAGCTCCTCAACAGTTAAGTCACCCTTGTTTGTTAACATCTCTCTGAATGTATTGGGTTTTATGATCTTTATCACAGCACGCATTACCTCAGACTCAGTGAAACCTTCTTGCAAACCTTCATCTATTTGTTTACAGAGACTATATGACATGTCAGAACCAACATCAGAGATTTGTCCACCATGCAGTTTAAACTCTCTGCGTGGAAACAGAGCTGCAACATCATTAAACCTCAGTACCTGGTCTCCCATACTGGAAGACAGACTCACCCTACCCACGGGGCTAGCCTCAGCACCCACAGGGAGTGACTTGACCAGTGCCGGAGAGGTGAAGTGTCTAGCTGTTCTGCCATTGTTTCTTCCCTGAGGTGATGGAACAGTGTTAATATCACTGTTCTCCATGGATGGGTTAGCAGGTGTGCCTCTGTCTGGCAGTGAAGGAGGTGGCACCTTCGTGTCTCTGTCCATAGACGTCGAATGTGTGGAAATGTCCATGTGTGGAGGATGGCCGTCTTGGTTGTGGTCAGACCCAGCTGGAATAGAGCATCCGTGTCGATGAGTTGTGGAATCTTCCGGCTCCGGAGGTGTAGCCTGACTAACACCGGTTGTTTCCATGTCCGTGGCTAGCAGGTCACTTAGCATGTCGTTAAGGAGGAGTAGTTGAGCCATGCCTTCATCCTCCAGGCGTCTCAATTTCTCACTTCTTATGTAGTCAACAATCAGGTCATACAGCTCTGGTTCAGTCCATTCATCAGCATCATGAATCTCACCGCACTCATCAATTGCACTCGCACCTGTCAGTAGCTGACTTGCACACAGATCAGACAGTCTCTTCTGGATCTTGACGACCAGCACTCGCCTTGGGGTGACAGTGGCCATGATGACGTTACACAGGTGACCTCCACTCTCTGGATGACGCACGGGGTTGCAGCCTTCCCTGAAGATGTGGACACAGGTTCACGTAGTCTCAGCACCCACTTCACCAGGCAATGAGCTGTCAACGATCCCGGACGAGCCCCCAATTATTACCGGCGCCAGACCTAGGGGAAACCTGGGCCAGTAGTAAAGGTTACACAGGCGAGCGAGCACTGTGCAGCCACTAGGTACATGCGGGATCCATGAATCATCAGGAGAGAGCACAAGATCACCGTCTTGCTCATGCCAGAGCTCATTTTATTACGATCCGTGCATGAGCTGTGTTAATAGGTGTTCGCTCTCTGATAGATCCAAGATGGAGTATGAGCACTATCTACTGGTGTAAAAGCGTATTGCCTTTTTATTAAATTGCTGTCAAACACAGGTCAGAACGGTTCATAATTAACAAAAAATGGGGGGCAAGGTAATACACAGGTAATATACTGTCGTCTAGAGTCTATAAAGTCTGTTGGTCCATGTGCAGTCCGTGGTATCTGTAAAAGTCAGTCTTTTAAGTCACTGTGTACGTTGTCACTGGTCTAGCATGACCATATTGGTGTAGGATAGTAACATGGTTCAGGTACAGTGGTGTAAAAGGGTAGGGTGTAAGGGACATAGGGAAACATCAAGTTCACTGCTGGCTTCCAGGGCTGATATGAAGGTTGCCCAAGGTGATTATAACACTTCCCAAGGTTTCATTGCTCGAGCTGACCTCCTTACAGGTGACACTTCCTCCTCTGGCAGCTCTGTGACAGACTCTTCATTGTCAACACATTCTGCTGATCCTGCCTCCTCCCTGATATCATCCCTCATGGGTTCTTCCTCCATCCTTAGTTCTCCATCTGGTGCTGCTGCTGGTTCAGATGACTGCACCAAATCTGACACTGAATCTGGCACTGCAACTGGGTCGGGTTCCAGTGGCTGCTGCCTTTGAGCTGTCTCTTGCATTTGTCTCATGGGCTGAAACTCTGGAGCTACAGCACTGAGCTCACTTTGGGGTTCAGACTGTGGCCTTAGGGGTCTGATCTTTCTCCTTTCATACACAGGTATGGTTCTGAGGCAATAAGTGTATTCCTCTTCTCCATCAAGAGTGTTCTGACTCCTGTTCTGCAGTCTCACTGTTGTTTCTCCGATTGTCTCTTTGATCCGGTCTTACCTTGGACGCACCCTGACCCTGCTCAGCTTGTTCCAAAGGCAAATCATTGACAGGAAGCAGAAGGTTACGATGCAGGACACGAAGAGTCCGATCCCCTGTTTCTGGCTGAACTCTGTACACTGGTCCTTCACCAATCCTTTCAACACGATGAATTCTCTTTTCCCAGTAAGCACGAAGTTTACCTGGGCCACCCCTTTCTTACATGTTTCTGACAAGCACTCGATCTCCCGGCTGCAACACCATGCCTTTGATACGGCGATCATAATACTTCTTCCCTTTTGCTGAGCCTTTCTGACTGTTTTCTGAGGCAATCTTATATGCCTCCTGCATGCGAGAAGCCCATTTTTGTGCATACTCTTGTCTGGATTGTGTCTCCTGCTCCGGTTTCAGTTTGAAGAGCAGATCGACAGGCAAGCGTGGTGCCCTCCCATACAGGAGAAAGAACGGTGAATAGCCTGTTCCCTCATGTCTTGTACAATTGTACGCATGGACAATGTGAGCTAGATGGTCCTTCCACTCTGTCTTTTTTTCTTCCTGTAGTGTGCGGAGCATCTGTAGAAGAGTCCTGTTCAGACGCTCAACAGGATTCCCCTGTGGATGATAGGGAGTCGTTCGAGAGTGGGCAATTCCAGTGAGCTGTTGGAGTCTCTGGAAAAGGCTGTTTTCAAACTCTCGGCCCTGATCATGAGGTAACCTTTCAGGGTACCCGAAGCGTGGAATGAAGTCATTAAAAATCTTCTCAGCTGCCATCCTGCCTGACTTGTTTTTAGTCGGGTAGGCCTGAGCAAAGCGAGTAAAATGATCTACCAGGACTAAGATGTACTCATAGCCACCCTTACTCCGCTCAAGATGTAGGTAGTCAACAGAGATGAGTTCAAAAGGAGCACTGGTGGTTATTGAACACATGGGTGCTCTCTCTGGAATGACTGGCTGCTTCTCTTTAATACAGTGACACTGGCGAATGACATAATCTTCAATTTCACGTTGCATGAAAGGCCAATAAAATCTCTCTCTTGCTAACTGGATGACTGTCTGCGCCAACATGCCCCATGTCATCATGCAGGTGTTTGAGCACAGTTGACTTTAGCTTGCTAGGGAGGACTAATTGTTTCCGTTGTCCTGTCTGTTGGTACAGTACTCCCTTGTCAAGTGTTAGTCTGTTCCATTCATGAACGAGTCTGTGTGTCTCGCGTCCCATTTGTCTCTTGTCTTTATCATTAGGATTCCATCCTCTTTTTTTCAGGTTTATCACCTCACAGATGGGAGCATCTTCCCTCTGAGCGACCCTAACATTTTCTGAAGTGATAACTGGAATGCCATCAGGAGGTGTTTCGTCTGGACCTGAATGCAATTGTATTGCAGCTGCCCATGGCACATCACTGTCGCGCATCACTTTATCCCCCTGCCAGATGGCAGAGACGACGTCTGGGGGCATTGTCTCTGTGTAGTCATTTACGTGATCTGGAAATCTAACTGGATTTCGTGACAGTGTGTCAGCGTCTGCATTGGACTTGCCTGGCCGATATCTGATTGTGAAATGGAAGTCAGCTAACTCACCCACCCAACGATGCCCCACCGCGTTCAACTTGGCCGTGCTCAACACATACGTAAGAGGGTTGTTATCTGTATAAACTGTGAAAGTTGGTACATAGTAGAGGTAATCTCTAAATTTATCACAGATTGCCCACTTCAACGCGAGGAACTCAAGCTTGCCAGAATGGAGATGATAATTTTTCTCAGCAGGCGTGAGTGTCCTGGAGCCATAAGCAATGACACAGAGTTTGTTTCCCTGCTGTTGGTAAAGCACTGCCCCCAAACCTTCATTTGAGGCATCAGTGTGGAGAACAAAGGGCAAGTCAAAATCAGGGTAGGCCAGAATGGGGGGACCGGTTAGCATGTCAACAAGGCGTAACACCACAGCAATGTGTTCTGAGGTCCAGTGGACAGGGGTTTTGGACGGAAGCTGGCCACTATTTTTGCCCCTCAACTTAAATTTGCTAGATTTAGCTGGGGTGGCTCCCTGGCTAAACTCACTTGGACCTTCAGTGAGCTTAAAAAGTGGCTTAGCTATCCTAGCAAAATCTTGTATAATGGTTCTATAGTAGCCTAAGAACCCTAGGAGAGTGTTTCCCAACCCTGGTCCTCGGGGAACACTGTCCTGCATGTTTTAGATGTTGTCCTGCTCCAACACACCTGATTCAATCGGTCAGCTCGTCATCAGGCTCTGAAAAAGCCTGATAATGACCCATTTATCTGAATCAGGTGTGTTGGAGCAGGGCAACATCTAAAACATGCAGGACAGTGTTCCCTGAGGACCAGGGTTGGGAAATACTGCTCTAGGAGAGCTCTAACCTCCCCTACATTATTTGGCTCTCGGTCTTTCAAATGCTGAACCGCCTCAAGGTCTTTAGGGTTTATCTGGACACCTTCTCTGGTCACTAAGCGCCCTACATACCTGACCTGACTTGTAAATGTCTCACATTTTTTTGGGCGTAGTTTTACACCATGGTGTCGCAGGCGACGGAGCACCTGTCTCAAGTCATTGACATGATCATGAAAGGTCTTGGAAAAACAAAGCACATCATCCAAGTAGGGAGAACAGCATCCATCCCTTAAGCCCTCAAGAACTCCTTCCATGCACCTTTGAAAAAGCTGCTGGGGCATTGGTAAGGACAAATGGGAGGCGGGTCCACTCATACAGCCCCCAAGGTGTGCTAAAAGCAGTTAAATGCCTGGAATTCTCATCAACAAAACCCTGGTGGTAAGCACTGCCTTGGTCAAGTATTGAGAACCATGAGTAGCCCCCCCAGATTATCCAGCAGGTCTTGAATGTGTGGAAGAGGATGGCGATCTGGGATGGTTTTGCGATTCAAACCCCGAAAATCAACACACAAACATAAGGTCTTGTCCTTTTTTCTTACACAGACCACAGGGGACGAGTATGAGGAGGTGGACTTTCGGATCCAGCCATTGTCAAGTAAGTTCTGTACATATTCCTTCACCTCTCTGTACAACGGTTTGGGAACTGAATTGCAAGATGTCTGGACTGGTGTTTCATCTTTTAGGTGGATTTTCAGTCGCAAATTTGGGATACAGCCAATGTCAGAATCATCCTTAGCAAATACATCTGACTCTTCGTACAACATATCTCTTACTATCTTTTGCTGATCTTCTTCCAGGTGTGACACACAACAGGTGGATGCCATTTCTGTTTTGTCATGTCTTTGGTTTCATGCTTATCACTGGTTTTCTTCTGATTGTCTGTGTTGAGCTGAGCTGAGTGTGTGTTTACAGTGGAATGTAACACTGGCTCTGAATTACCTGGAAAACAGTTAACTGGTTTCACATCTGTAACTTCCTCTAATGTGCCTAGAACTATTCTCTTTGGGAGGTAGACAGCATGTTTAGTGGGATTCTGAAAAGGAATTTTTACAACTTTTGTGGACCCACACGGGACATTTACCAAGACTGGAAACAACTCTAATCCCTCTGGACAGTTACTCAGTTACTCAGTGTCACTATTCAGTGTCACTAGGAATAGTGACACCTCTCTTCCTTGTTCTCACACTGCACTCGAATGCTGCCTCCTCGGGGGTCGAAGTCTGGAGAGCAGAAACTAGAGCTTCTACTGCACTGTTGCTGATACTTATAGCTTCTTTGAGTAAAGCTGGGATGTCAGCGTCACCTCTCTGCTCTTGGTTTATTTTGAGTATCTCAGCTATGACATTACTGCCTAAGAGTGGACAGTTAAGACAATCCTGACTGATTAATATTGGGACTTGAATGGTGACATGTCCATGGTTCTCACTACAGACCTGGAGTTCAACATCTGCCCATCCATCAAAAGGAACGTTTGTGCCATTAGCTGCAGAAACCTCCAAGGGCTGGTCGAAAAGAAAAACATTTGTAGCGGGACTCCATTAATAGCACATGAGACCATACATCGTTTTCCTATGAGCTGTGCTAGACTTCTTGGTGATGACTGACACTGTGTGTTTGTTTTTACAGGGCTGGCTGTTACAGAGCTACTGGCAGGTGCTGGGGGCTCCTCAGCTGTCACGGTCACTGGCTGCCCCTCTCCAGTGACCTCATCACGTTTCCCGATACCTTTCTCTGCAGACAGCCGATGGCTCGATGCCCAGCTTGGCCACAAACAAAGCAGTGAGGGCAACTTCCCTTGCCCTGCTGTACACAGTCGTTGCATCTGCCCCGTGTCTCCAATGTTGTTGTCTGAGGACGGGCTGCTGGTGACTGCAGACCCCCAGGTGTCACAGTCTCAGTAGGTTTCACCATTTGAGCTAGATGTTTAGTGAGTGAGGACACCTGTGCAGTCAGTTCTTTGATTGCAGCACGATTAGCCTGCAGCTCAGTGTCAACTTTAGCGTCATTAATCGAGTCACCATTATTAGTCTGAGCTATGTTTACAGTCACTGGTCGGGTCTTACTTCCTGTACCAAGTCGCCTTAGTCTCTCTGTCTCGTCACTGGTCGACTTAGTGATTTGGTCTAAGAGAAAGTCATCACTAACCTGCAAGTCAGTAAGGAATGGTTTGACATCCTGTCGAACATGGTTGTTTTTCTCATTTAACCCTTGGTACAATGTGTGAAGAAAAGTACCTTGAACATACTTGTCATAACTAAACTCTGTACCAGGTTGTGAGGATTTAAATAGTACACGTTGCTTTAAACCCAAGAGTCTGTACAAAAGCTTTCTTTGTCTGGTTGTTTAGCATTACTTAACTCTTGAAAAAGTTCAGTACTGTTTTTGTCCCTAATATATGCGCGGAGAAACCGCTTTAGCTCCTCAACAGTTAAGTCACCCTTGTTTGTTAACATCTCTCTGAATGTATTGGGTTTTATGATCTTTATCACAGCACGCATTACCTCAGACTCAGTGAAACCTTCTTGCAAACCTTCATCTATTTGTTTACAGAGACTATATGACATGTCAGAACCAACATCAGAGATTTGTCCACCATGCAGTTTAAACTCTCTGCGTGGAAACAGAGCTGCAACATCATTAAACCTCAGTACCTGGTCTCCCATACTGGAAGACAGACTCACCCTACCCACGGGGCTAGCCTCAGCACCCACAGGGAGTGACTTGACCAGTGCCGGAGAGGTGAAGTGTCTAGCTGTTCTGCCATTGTTTCTTCCCTGAGGTGATGGAACAGTGTTAATATCACTGTTCTCCATGGATGGGTTAGCAGGTGTGCCTCTGTCTGGCAGTGAAGGAGGTTGTGGAATCTTCCGGCTCCGGAGGTGTAGCCTGACTAACACCGGTTGTTTCCATGTCCGTGGCTAGCAGGTCACTTAGCATGTCGTTAAGGAGGAGTAGTTGAGCCATGCCTTCATCCTCCAGGCGTCTCATTTTCTCACTTCTTATGTAGTCAACAATCAGGTCATACAGCTCTGGTTCAGTCCATTCATCAGCATCATGAATCTCACCGCACTCATCAATTGCACTCGCAACTGTCAGTAGCTGACTTGCACACAGATCAGACAGTCTCTTCTGGATCTTGACGACCAGCACTCGCCTTGGGGTGACAGTGGCCATGATGACGTTACACAGGTGACCTCCACTCTCTGGATGACGCACGGGGTTGCAGCCTTCCCTGAAGATGTGGACACAGGTTCACGTAGTCTCAGCACCCACTTCACCAGGCAATGAGCTGTCAACGATCCCGGACGAGCCCCCAATTATTACCGGCGCCAGACCTAGGGGAAACCTGGGCCAGTAGTAAAGGTTACACAGGCGAGCGAGCACTGTGCAGCCACTAGGTACATGCGGGATCCATGAATCATCAGGAGAGAGCACAAGATCACCGTCTTGCTCATGCCAGAGCTCATTTTCTTACGATCCGCGCATGAGCTGTGTTAATAGGTGTTCGCTCTCTGATAGATCCAAGATGGAGTATGAGCACTATCTACTGGTGTAAAAGCGTATTGCCTTTTTATTAAATTGCTGTCAAACAGTTCATAATTGACAAAAAAAAGGGGGGGGGTTGTATGTTTAAATCAAACTAAAATGCAGCGCTTTCAACCTGCTACAATGACATGGGTTCTCTGACAGTTAGGAGATGAACACAGGAGGGAAACTTAAATAGCATTATGACTTTGACTGAGTGCAAGTCTTGTCATCGGTATTATTTTTTTTAATGACCAGATGTTGTCCTTTTTCTATTTGGAACATGAGAGGGTTTACCTCACTATAACAGATGTTGAAGAAGTGCTACAAAACACTGTATAATTGAGATGAAGTTGTAATATGACATAGGCTGGAGGGATGAGATAGCTGTGACTGTGAGCCCCTGCTGTAGCACATAGTGACATGGATAAAGTAAGGAAATAGCCACATATCAAATCTTTCATTCTGATGTAAGTCATCTTGACACATGTGTATCATGTAACAATAACAAACAATATCCATCTGACATGAAAGCTGGAAAAAGAGCCTAATGATGCAAAGGCAAAAAAAAAAACTAGCTGTGACTGTGAGCCCCTGCTGTAGCACATAGTGACATGGATAAAGTAAGGAAATAGCCACATATCCAATCTTTCATTCTGATGTAAGTCATCTTGACACATGTGTATCATGTAACAATAACAAACAATATCCATCTGACATGAAAGCTGGAAAAAGAGCCTAATGATGCAAAGGCAAAAAAAAAAACTTTATTGACTGTAACTTTGAGTTTGTCTGTTTCTTTGATTGTACATCTGTGAATGAAGGTTTTGGGGTTAGGGTTACGGTGATCTGATCACAAATACCTTGCAACTTAAATAATGCCTTCACATTTCCTGAGTTCTTCCTCTAGTTAACATTTGTATAACTGTTAATCTTATACTTCTTGTGGTTTTTTCAAATAAGTTAAGCTGGGTTTCATTAGTTGATTTTAATATGAAGATGTAGAAGCAGGAACTGAAACATTTGGTCTGCATTAATATGACATACAGGAGTTGATAAACTAAAATAAACACAATACAGTAAAATTCAGCACTGGAGAATTTTACACTGTGGAGTAACCTGAAATATTTCGGTTGGTGTATAATTATCTGTTTTGAGGTAGTCCACTAATCCACTTGAGACATACACTCAACAATGATATTACTTGAGACTTTTCTTCCCACTTTTAGAGTATTTACCTGTCACACCAGCAATTTGCAATTACAAAAGCCACAGTAAGTGTCATGCATTAGCTTTGTTCTGACAAGCACTACTTTTGTAGTTCAAAGCAACAAAAGGTAGCAGGACAACAGAAATTGTGTCCAGCATTGGTGATGCAATAGTGGAAGCTGAAAAAACTACAGAAACATTATGTACAACAAAAGAGAAAAGATTAACATATAAGCACAGATTAACATACAAAAATCCAATAGTAGGCAGTGACTCTGTCTGTCTCTTTATTCTGTGTATTGATTCCAACATATGCCACTGAAAGAATTTTTGATTGTGGAAGCTGATCTGTAAATTCAACTGCAGGTTTGAATTGTGTGTATTTTATACATACAATTTCATATACACATTTGTTCCTGTGCTTTCTTTTTATGTACATATATGATTTTCTATGGGTCTTCCACATTAGAGATAAATGCTCTAACCTTTTGGTTAAAATTTTGATTTTTCTTTAATGCCACATTTGTATTTTATCTTAGCAGCAGGTACATGTTTAAGCAGCAGGTTTTTTACTCTCACTTGCATATTAATGTTTGGGAGGATCCAAGACAGGAAGTGTCACTCATACATGTGGCTCACATTCACATTCAATGTGATGTCCAACAGAATTTGGTATTCTCGTGGTTTCTGTCATCTTTTAATAGGAGAGCTGTGCAGTCAGTTATATTTAAAGTTCCAGTCAAAACCCACACATCAGGGTCCCAAATAAATCAGGGTCACATCTTCATCTGCTCATTTGGGATGAATTGTGATTTCAAAGACCTTCTGAGTTGTGTTGATTTCCCCTTGTTGCTTTCTCTTTTCTTGTTACATGTTTCTTCACTAAGTCTCGCTTATACCTCAAGAGGACATGAGGTATAAGGCAAGGGTTAGGGTTAGGGCAAGATTGTGGCTGATGATCTGCTGTGGTGATCCCTAAAGGGAGAAGTCAAAAGAAAATAAAAGGAATGACTCTTCTGTTTTTTGGCTGCATCCAGAAAGTCCGTCCATCATCTGTTCCTTGACCTCAATAGAAAATGACTTGAGGTCAAGAAACATGGCCAGTTCCTTAGTATGTTAAAAATAGAAGGGTTTAGAGAATGTGACTGTGTCATAGTGTGACAGCAGTCTATAGAAACAAATCAAAAGGGAATGCTGACAAAACATTTGTCACATTGATGTGCTGTTATAGTTATTCATATAAATCCTAATTACTGTATAAGAAATATACAACAAATATATATGAATGTACTATAATTTCAAATATGTTGAATTCAGACCACCAAGTGCCTTAAATGTCTCCTCACTATTTTATTGGATATATATCAATGTATGAATGTAAACATCTGTGACTGAAGACAAATAATTAATGATAACATTGTGATAACAGCAGGAAATATAGCAATAAGTTGTTTACATGTTTATTCACTTTGATCAAATCAAAATTGTAACATTACAGCTAGAGGTTTAACAGGTTGAACATCCACATTATCACACATACTGATATAGCATAAGTGGAAATTGCTTGTTAAAATGTTCTTGGGGACCCTGCATGTTTTAGATGTTCCCCTTCTCTAACATTCCTGATTCAAATGAATGGGTCATTAACAGGCTTCTGCAGAGCCTGATGGCAAGCTGATACAACTCATGTTGTGTTGCTGTAAAGAATATGAGCTCTGAAAACATGTGAATATTTGTTTTTTAATGTGAGGAGATTTTACGAATTGTTGTGGAGACTAATCAGCTGGAATAAAATGTTGAAACAAAACGTGTGTTCAGTGCTGCAAAGTGAAATTGTTTAGTTTTTCATGATGGTGAGTGAAATAATGATGAATGATAATGATTGCTACAACAAATCATAAATGTGTAACAGTGGACATGCATATAGTTCCTGGAAAAGTACTGGGTTCTTGGTACCAGAGTTCCGGCCTCTGGTGTTCTGAACATGCAAACAAGATGGAAGGTTGAATCTAAAACTTTCAACCACAGCAATGCTTTGATTTCAGCAGAAACACTTGTATGCATGTTCCCATGCATGAAAACATAGTACTGCATTTACATTTGTACAAACTAGGTTGCATATTTATCACTGGTTGCTCAGTGAAATGCAGTCAGATATGGAAAATCTGTGATTAGGGACCAAAAAGTTCTGTCTTAAAATGATACTAACAGATGTCACTAAATGCTTTAAAGCATCCAAAACAACAACACCACAGTTAGTAGTAGTAGTATAATAAATTAATATAATCTCAGCTTGTTTAATAGTTAAAATTTTAAAATATACAATTTTAAAATATGACATATAAATATGTGCTATTAAAATCTACTTAGGATGTGTAACCATAGTTAGCAGTACCACTGTTTGTGAGCTTAGCAACATTGGCTGTGGCTGTGGCACAGCCAGTGCTGCTATGTTAAAGCCATGTCACCTTTAGCTTCTACCAAAAAACTGTCCTGCATATGAATATTGTGCTTTTCACTGACCCAAGGGGACTTGGACTTTTTTTTTTTTGGAGTAATGTGATTCTTTTTTACCACAGTTTTAGGAAGGTAAAACTATGAAAGTAACAGGTTTACTCACCAAGAGATGTAGGTGCAAAAGTTTGTGAATGAATTGATCAAATGGGGCCAGAGAACATTTAAATTAGATTTTAAATGTTCAACTGTAGTAACTTCAAAATGTGTGGTGCTAAAGGGTTAGGGTTTTCTTACTGACAGTAACGTCACGAGAATGGACATAATTCTAGTCATATATTTCACACTTTTAACTGTAATGAAGTACTACATAACAAAAATAAAATGATGTAAACAAAAGGGAAACAGGAAAACTGTACAAGTCTGGTCAAAGAGCAAGGAGGAAAAAAAAAACAAAAAGGATTTGAATTTTTGAACAGAATGCAAATACTGAACAACCACCAGATAATGCTGTTTCATGTTTTTTCAGTCAGTACTTTGCTTTTCATTTCATCTTATTATCATCATTGAAGCTGGAGCCATTAAAATATTTTACACAAAAACACAAAAACTAAATTCAGCTTATGTTTCAGGTGTTTATCAATGACCATTAGAGAAGAGACACGTGAGGCATCACAGACACCACCTTCAACTCCTTCTCACAGCCTTTTCACACATACTTGTGCATTTGTAAACATGTCCTTAAAGGACACTGAACCCAACACACACACACACGTGTGTGACTTTCTAATATGGTCAAAATGGAAACAGTCTTTTCACTGAGAGATATGTTTTTAATTTTCTTATTCTTAGTGACAATCTTTCCATATGCTCCATGTTACACAGGGGCGAAAACATAAGCAGGCTATAGTGTTGACACTTTTTCATGAACATGCGGAGGTGTTGTAATGTTAACTGTGATGATAGCTAGCTTAAGTGCTAATGAAAGGGAGGGTGAGAGCACGAGGAATGTGGGTGGTGTGAACCTTCATTTATCCACCAAAGTGCTCCTGAACACTGAGAGCAAAAAGGGGATGAGGAGGCAATAAAAGTCAGTTTCAGCTGAGAACAATATTTAGATCTCAGGTGTGTTAACGGTCACACTGGTATGTTACTGTACTTTCAACACAAACCCAAGCACCTAATGAATGTCTAAGAAAAGCTATCATTCACATAGGTTTTCACATCTGCCACACTGCTGACATTTTGGTGTAACAAACACAAATAGCTGCTGTTCAGTTGAAACAATGTGACAAAAATCACAAATAAGTAGATGTTACTATGGTGATAACTGTGTAAATGTAAAATGAATAAATGAAAGGAACTTTTATGTACAGAGCCTTGATATAATGTATGTTGTGATTTGGTGCTAATTGAAATGAATTGAAAAAATTGAAACTTTACTGTTTGTCTCTTTCATTCAATGAGGTATTTGTGACACTTGGCTTTATAGTTTGACAATTCTGATGCTTCTACATACCAAAACAAAACAAAACAGACATATCACCTATACACACAAACCTGGGGACAACTTGTCAGCAGACTTGTGTTGTGGAAAGATTTATTTGAAAGAAGAACATGCTCTTCAAGAACATTATCATTTCATTATATTGTAAAGTATCTACTGTAAGTAGAGGTAACTGAGGCATATCTGTCTTTCTACAGGTGGAGTGTATGAGACTGAGACAGACAGAATTAAAGCCTGAGGCATTGAGAAACAGAAACCCTGCACAAATAACCACAATAACAAAAGAGGGGGACATACTGTAAGTATAAATATAGAATATAGAATCTTCACAGTATAAAGGCTAAACATGTTTGCAGTTGAAATAAGTGCTCAACGTGATCCCAGCAAATCATTCACTGAACTAATTATAAAGACAAAGGCAACATTTACTGCACCTTCTGTTAAATTTCATGTAGATAATAAGACATACAAAACATTCAACTGAAATCTATGTCTTTGTTTAAAATACAAATCCCTTCAAAGGATTGATTTATACTGTAATGATTGAAAGAATAATTAGTCAATAATGTTGGAATATTTACACACATTTCATGTTTTTGCAATAAAATCAAACTCAGAAATAAATGTAATTTTTTAAAGAAATAGCTCTGTGAACTACAGTCTTTCACATCCTTGTTGAGGGGATTAATATTATCCATCAGATTAAAGTACTTTGTTTTGTTCAACCTGATACTTTTAACTTAGGACTGACCACTAGCATTAACAGAGAATCTGTGTGTTTTTAGACTTTTCTATACTCATTAAATAAACAGAGGTTAATTTCCCCCAAAATAAACAACTTTTCCTCAAATTTGGTTACACAAGTTACTTTAAAGTGAATATTCCATCCATCCATCCATTCTCTACCTGAGCAAAGTTAAGGAAGAAGAGTTGATCATGAGAAAGGTCAGGCCAGGCAGTGGTAACTCCTCTCCATGCTCTTTCGCATAATTCTTGTAGGTCTTAAAAAAAACAAATATTGTAATCTTAACTCATTTGAAAAATATCTTGAATATTACTGTTACTAAAAAACTGATTATAAAGAAATATATTTGCCCCCCCCCCAAAAAAAAAAAACATTCCAAATTATGCTTCTGTCAGTTCCTTTACAATGTCATTGGTAATAAATGGTAAAATGATATTCAATGATATTCAGTAGAACAAGAAAAAATTAAAATATACATTTGAAAAAAAAGAAACATGTTTGGAGAGATTTGTTGTGGAAATGGTCTGTGTTCTGTACAGCATGAAACAAGTACAATAAATGTGTTTTTGGTTAGAAAGATTAATCAAAGCATTGTTTGGCCTTAAAAAAAGCAACAAAACAATCAGTGTCAACTTAATTTTAACATATTGTAACAAAATATGTGTGCAATCTGAAATAAGCATGTTTGTGAAAAAAAATTTGAAAATGGCCTTAGCTACTTAAGCGCTTAAGGGGAGTAGTGCCTTAATAAAGCCATGTCAAACTTCAAAGAATACCAACACACCGCATACCCAGAGAAAGGTAAGAAACTCAGCAACAACCTCAAAAAAACCATTTTTAAATTAATCAAACACAGTTAAAATGCCAGACATTCAAAACCAGCAACTATAGGTGGCGCTATGCTAAGCTACTACAGTGCACACAAACAAAAGCCTGAGGCATTGAGAAACAGAAACCCTGCACAAATAACCACAATAACAAAAGAGGGGGACATACTGTAAGTATAAATATAGAATATAGAATCTTCACAGTATAAAGGCTAAACATGTTTGCAGTTGAAATAAGTGCTCAACATGATCCCAGCAAATCATTCACTGAACTAATTATAAAGACAAAGGCAACATTTACTGCACCTTCTGTTAAATTTCATGTAGATAATAAGACATACAAAACATTCAACTGAAATCTATGTCTTTGTTTAAAATACAAATCCCTTCAAAGGATTGATTTATACTGTAATGATTGAAAGAATAATTAGACAATAATGTTGGAATATTTACACACATTTCATGTTTTTGCAATAAAATCAAACTCAGAAATAAATGTAATTTTTTAAAGAAATAGCTCTGTGAACTACAGTCTTTCACATCCTTGTTGAGGGGATTAATATTATCCATCAGATTAAAGTACTTTGTTTTGTTCAACCTGATACTTTTAACTTAGGACTGACCACTAGCATTAACAGAGAATCTGTGTGTTTTTAGACTTTTCTATACTCATTAAATAAACAGAGGTTAAGGTTTTACTTTAAGAGCCTTAATGCTGCTGTAGATAAAATTTCCTAAGACTAATTGTCTCCTTTCTTTATGCTAAGCTTAGGTAGCAGGTGCTAACTGTCGTTGTTCTTATCAAATGCCCGTCATATATCTGTATGACTAAAACATGCACACACACACAAACACACTGTCAGACTCACAAATGACAGGTAAATCAATATTAAATGGAAGAAAAACAAATATGAGAGGTTTGAGATTGTATCCAGTGAGAAATCTGTGTAGATTCTCATTCATCCAGGTCATAGTCATCCAAAGCACATGGAGTCTGGATACATTTTGGATATCTGGTGAGAAGCAGGAGAAGGCTGCTGACTGAATGGACTAAAGTTCTCCCCGAGGAAACAGTCCATTGCTGTCTGTGGTGGAAGTGCATACTGCATTGTCAGTCTAACTGCCATGGATCATCCAGGAAAGACCAGAGGGAGCGTCACTTCCTGTAGCCACACACCAGTGTTGTGGCCGTCAGGGGGGTGGAGGTACTTTAGGAGCAACAGGGATGATCTGTGTCGGAACATTCCCCTTCATTATGGTCAGCAGATCACCACACACGGCACACGTTGTCTGGAACATGTAGCTGCTCTTGTTGCAGTTGAATGCTTTGGCAAATTCTGGGAAATTGTGAAGGGAACCTAGAACTCTGACACAAACACACAAGATCATTGGTTGGGGAGGAAGTTGCTCATCATTTAAAATGTACATTATTTTAAAATGTTGGCTCCCACTGTAACATGTTGTATGTGGCTGTCTGATGTAAAAGAACTACTGAAAATAGTGTTTGCATTTACCTGAACTTTCCTGGACAGTGTACATCAGCTTTAGCAGATTTAACTGCCTGCTCTGGTCTGTATGCTCCACACCACACCTGAGGAAAGACAGTGAGCATTTCAACCATGATTAGTGTTGGCGTTCACATACATAACATGCTACAGTCCTAGCATGATTTTCGTCATGTTCCAAAAAGTAATTTTAATTGTATTTTAGAGAAGCAGCAGAGGAGAAAGATTTCCCCCAAAATAAACAACTTTTCCTCAAATTTGGTTACACAAGTTACTTTAAAGTGAATATTCCATCCATCCTCCATCCATCCATCCATTCTCTACCTGAGCAAAGTTAAGGAAGAAGAGTTGATCATGAGAAAGGTCAGGCCAGGCAGTGGTAACTCCTCTCCATGCTCTTTCGCATAATTCTTGTAGGTCTAAAAAAAACAAATATTGTAATCTTATCTCATTTGAAAAATATCTTGAATATTACTGTTACTAAAAAACTGATTATAAAGAAATATATTTGCCCCCCCCCAAAAAAAAACATTCCAAATTATGCTTCTGTCAGTTCCTTTACAATGTCATTGGTAATAAATGGTAAAATGATATTCAATGATATTCAGTAGAACAAGAAAAAATTAAAATATACATTTGAAAAAAAAGAAACATGTTTGGAGAGATTTGTTGTGGAAATGGTCTGTGTTCTGTACAGCATGAAACAAGTACAATAAATGTGTTTTTGGTTAGAAAGATTAATCAAAGCATTGTTTGGCCTTAAAAAAAGCAACAAAACAATCAGTGTCAACTTAATTTTAACATATTGTAACAAAATATGTGTGCAATCTGAAATAAGCATGTTTGTGAAAAAAAATTTGAAAATGGCCTTAGCTACTTAAGCGCTTAAGGGGAGTAGTGCCTTAATAAAGCCATGTCAAACTTCAAAGAATACCAACACACCGCATACCCAGAGAAAGGTAAGAAACTCAGCAACAACCTCAAAAAAACCATTTTTAAATTAATCAAACACAGTTAAAATGCCAGACATTCAAAACCAGCAACTATAGGTGGCGCTATGCTAAGCTACTACAGTGCACACAAACAAAAACGCCTCTACAGTAACAGCGCGATTATGTAAACAAAGGGAGAGCACCTCAGCTGCAGAGCTGAGACTCCACAGATTCCAACAGTACCACTTTTATCTCTCTAGGACAAATATTCACTGAACTAGACACAAAATAAACCAAAGCAAAAATAGAATAGGAATAGCAGTCAGAAATATTGTCTTACCTTTGATGATTCTCAAAAACAGCTAAATCCACAGGAACAAAGACACTTTGGATAGTTAGCTGCAGCCCTTAGCCTGCTTTAGACACTCTCTCTGCTCTTCTGTGTGTCTGTGTTGTGACCCTGCTGAGTGGGGGATGGAAAATCTTCCTCAGATGCAATGTGAGCACGTTTCTGCTGATATCACCAGGTGTCAATCACCAAGATTGACCAATGGGAACCAGAGCTAAAAGCCTTTAAAGTTGGAGAAGTCTGCCCAGCAACAGAGAGAGGCTGCAGCTCTGCACCAGATGCAGTTAAAGGGACAGGGTCAAGGGCCATGAAACCTATGAAAATTGATCCTGTGATCCTCCTGCAGTCTGAGACAATTATCCTCTCTTTTGATGGTTTATTTGGGGTTTATTTTGAGGGAAAAATAGGGAAACGCCTAGGCATTTCTTTACTAAGGCCTCTGTTATTTTGCTCTGTTTCATTTCATAAGCATCAGCTTTTCTCCAGCTTATTTTTTAAATGTTGTTACATGATTTTCTTGAGCTTTTAAGCTGCAAATGCATAAATTCAAAGGTATATTTACTAAAAAATGCCTTTTTTTTAGGCGCGAGGGTGAAAATTCTTAATTTTTTCTGGGTTCAGGCTGCATTTAATCTGACACAGTGGCATCTACAGTGATGCTTACACTTCTGATGGACTCTCACAAGTGTTATTTTTATGTGATATCAAAATAATTCACATAGAACTTGTAATTACAGAGAAATATTCTATTTATTTTGGACATGTTATTTCCAAAAAGTGACCCAAAAAATAGGGCTAGGGTGTTAACAGGTTAGCTGTTGGTATCTAGTACTATTGAAATGAGTGTCAACATCATTTATTTGACTATGTTAACAGTAGCTGATTAGCCAGACAGTGCTGAGCGTAAATCACGAGTCTTGTCACATTAGTCTGCCACTTAATGACAGACAGATTATCTGTTCAACAGTTTCTCATTACCTGAAACGCTTGTTGAATCTCTATTGTCAGCAATATTCTCAACAAGTTTGTTACCATTTAACTGTAAAGAACAAAGAGCCACAAATGTATTTTATAAATGCAGGATTCTGCATCCTCTTTCTTGGTAGGAACTGCCTCTATCCAGCCTGAGAAGGCATCAACCATGACCAGTAGGAAACGAAATCCCATTATTTACTCCCATGTCTGTATAGTTAATGACTATATGTTGTCCTTGGCCATCAGGCAGAGGAAATATCCCCTTACATATCTTAACTTTAGGCTTCGGATTGAATTCTCCGCACGTTTGACACGGACGGAGTTCGTCTTTAACCAAATCACACATTTGTGAGTGAAACCAGGCTGCTAAACGCCTCAGTGTTTCAGCAGCATTCACATGAGTTAGATCATTTGCTTCCATTATAACATCATGAGCCAAACCCATAGGCAAAACAACTTTACCAGTATGACTACACCATAAGCCATTGCTATCCTGTGTAGCTCCTGCACGGACCCAAACAGAACACTCATAAAGTCCCGCTTTTCCTTGAAGGGTGGCCACATCTTTAAGATTACGAGTGGGGCCCACATTATCATCATCTGAATGTTGTAGTGTCATTATTGATAAAGCCTGATACCCTGCAGCTTGTTTAGCAGCTAAATCTGCAGCTTCATTGCCTAGCGACCTTTTATCCTGTGCTCCTGTATGTGCTGTACATGTGAAAATAGCTACTTGTTCCGGTAGCATGAGATTAACGGCTAACAGTTGGACCAAATGTGCATGTTTACATGGTGTGCCAGAAGAAGTGGTCCAATTAACTCTCTGCATTCTAGCCAAATCAGTAGTTACCAGATTATACACATACATGGAATCAGTGTGTAACTCAACTCTCTGTCCTTGTTCTAAGTTCTAAAGCTTTGCACATAGCCATAAGTTCTGCCTTTTGTGCTGACACCTTGGTGTCTCGACAGTTTTTCAGACCAAATAGTTTCAAGCTGATTTTGTCCTGTTCTTTCAACCACTGCAAAACCTGCTTTCAACGTTCCCGTCATTTCATCTCTAAAACAGCAACCATCAACAAACAACTTTCGCACTCCTTCTCACTGCAGGGGAACCAGCTGTAGATCTTTTCTAAACTTAACATCTTCCATCACTCTTTCCTCACAGTCATTAACTGGAAATGGAGTCACATCAGCTGACATCAACACTTCTGGTGATTGATAGGTTATGTTAGGTCGTGTTAACACAGTCTATGTTTTCGTAGCTCTGTCATGGAAAGTGCAGCAGCTTCAACATAACTTACTGTTCCATGATTTGTCAGGACAATGAGTGGATGATGCATTACAACATGTTTTGTCTTAACAATGGCTCTTGCGATTGCCGCTGCGGCTCTCGTACAAGCTGGCTGACCTCTTTCCATGAGATCAAGTTTGACACTATAATACATGAAAATGGATTGATTGGTAGTGGTTGTTGCCCTGCAGATGGCTCTGGTTGGACTGCCTTTTTTTCTCTTTGGCTCATCAATATTTATTGATAAATGCCATGTATCACCCTCTATGTGAGCCCAACAGTACTTCCTATGAAGTCCCATCCTCTCAATTTCTTCTTGGAGTATTCTTAGTGAGCGAGAGCTCAGGACTGAGGCTGAGCAATCGTGACTGTACCTGCCTTAGGTTGTCCCAAGATTTTGAGGTGGGATCTTACCCGTCATGGGCTATCCAGCCTTCCATACTCGCCTGACGCAGTGGGCCGAGTGGGCAAAGGTGCTACGAGGGGATGGACATGGTTGCGAAGGTTTGTTAGTAGTTTTAGTAGCAAATTTAGTCACTTGAGTGGCAGTCCAGTTTACTGGAAGGCAGCCACATATTGCATCAAAGATCTTGTTACTGCATTGTCTAAAAGGTGTGTCATGGAGAAGTGTTTGAGCTACATTTTCAATTTCTTGTATAATTCTTTGCTCAATTCCAGCCCCCGCAGCAACAGCTCTGAAATCACCTAGAGCCAATGTGTGACCTTGTGTTAAATGTGTAAATTTATTACACCATGGTTGTCCTCCGCTGGTAATGGGAGAAAGCTTTGCAGCCAATGTGCCCACATCAGTTAAAGTAAATGGTTCAAAACAGGCCTGACCATTTCTCACCAGCAGGGGCGCGTCAAATGATTTAGACCTTTCTCTAGCAGTTTGTGACCTTGTTTTAATCAATGTACCTCTAAGTATCATTGATTTTTGATCTGTTTCTTCATCACTGTCTTCACTGTTATCACTGTTCTCACTTTCTCCTGGCATGTCAACTATTATTCAACATTCATGTTCATCTACTTCTCCTTCATCAGCTGGTTCCTGTTTTTCAAAATGTCATTTCTTCCTGTCAACTTTGCCAGTTGATTTACCCTGTTCAGCCACTAGGGGCACTGTTGTGCTCTTACGGTCCCATTTAGCTGTACCTCTTTTAAGCACAGAGGTGATGTCCTCCTTCCTTTTTGTTCTTTCTCCTTTTCCTTCATTTCTCTGTCTTTTGCCTCACAGGCCCATTGCAAAAATCTACATGCTTCATCCCTATCCTCAGTTAATTGTACACACTGTAAAGAATCATTATTCACAGATTTTAATGCATCTTCTATCCGTCCCAAAGTAATTTGTAACTGATGTATGGTAGAATCCAATAGAGAAGCACAGGAGGAAGGTTTTACTTCTGATATATGTGGCTGTACATTATCATGATCTATGTTGATATTACCCGCAGGTAGGGGTGAAACACTGCATGTGGTCATTGGTTGTTCTGGTGTTTCATTTACATCAAAATCGATTTGTCCTAAGAATGTTAACAATGGATACAGAGAAGTAGCAGTGTCAGCAGGTTTAACATCCGCACCCTTCTGTGACACTTCCTCTTTCTTTTTTCCTGTCGACAATATGCCTTTTTCCTCATCATAATCTTCAAGCTTTTTCAAGGCATTATAAACAACTTCAAAAATTGCACATCTAAGTTCCAATTCTTCCACTTTGTCCTTTAATGGTGTTATTTTTCCTACCCTCTGTAATACTGGTTTTGCCATCAACTCATCCAGTTTGGAGCGACAAACAATCAACTCTGCTCTTGTATTATTTAATTGTGTACAGAACAGAATGCTCACTGGTCTGGTTTTATCCTTTGCAGGCCAATAAGGCTTATCTCTCTCATGTTTAAGAAATTTATCCAGATTCCTCTTACTCAAATGTGGATATTTACGTTTCAATGGATCCACTTACTGTTTCTCCAAATGTTCCCATTTTTCACCAAATGTACCCATTTTGCTATTTTGTCTCGGTTAAATTAAATAGAATTAATAATGGTAATTATTTAGTTATTATTATTATTTTTTTTTTTTTTTTTTATTGTGAACAACGTGACAGAAATCTCTCCTCTGGAGAAATTCCCTTATTCCTGAAAGACAAGCTTCTAGGTCCAGACTATTTCTGGACCCGGTCTTTCACTTGGGGTCCTTTCCAGAACTTGGAAATCGTTTTAGATCTGCACCTAACACCAAATCAGTGATTAATGCTGTGTTCTACTTCAGCTGTTAACATCTGTACATTTACACCGTTAGGTTTTGTTAAAGTATTGTCTCCATCAAATGTTTATTTGCACTGTTAAGACACTGTTTCTTTGCACTGTTAAAAACTGTTAAAATATTGTGAAATATTGTACTGCACACACACATCTTGAGGAACAGAACAGAAGGAACAGAATCTTCTAGCTAACATACACACATCCTGTTTTGCTCTCGCCACTCTCAGACACCTTGTGACAGCTCATAAGTCAAATCTACAAAATGCTCCTTATAGAGTTATTATGGAATATGGTATCATATCGTACTCCTTATATGGTTTCATGATTGGGCAACTAAAAGTACATTTCTACAGTTATTGGGAACTGAGAACGACGACAGCAACAGATGAAGTGTAATATAGTACCTTCATAATATGCATAGTGGTAGAAGAGATAAAATAAATATTGCACATATTATTGTTGTGATTATTGCACAGCGAGGAGTTGAACAGTTTAATTACCCGGTGGACAAAGGAGTTTTTCAGTCTGTTAGTCCTGCTCTTTGTAATGAGTCTGTTACTGAACAGACTCCTCCGATTGCTGATGAGCAGTTTGCCAAGTGTTCTCTTCTCTGCCACTGTCACCAGAGGGTCCAGTCTTGTGCCGACCACAGAGCCAGACCTCCTGACCAGCTTCTCCAGTCTGTGCAGGTCCTTCTTTGATGTGCTGCTCCCTCAGCACACCACAGCGTACGAAATGACGCTGGCAACCACAGACTGGTAGAACATCCTCAGGAGCTTCCTGCAGACGTTGAAAGAGCTGAGTCTCTGCAGGAAGTACAGTCTGCTCTGGGCCTTCTTATACAGCTGCCTACTGTTGTGGGCCCAGTCCAGCTTGTTGTCCAACCACAGCCCAAGCTACTTATAGGTCTCCACAACCTCCACCTCCTGGCCATCGATGAGAACTGGTCTGGGTTTGGGTTTGGACTTCCTAAAGTCTATGAGCAGCTCCTTGGTCTTGGATATGTTTTTGTTCTTCCTTATTCGGGGTCCGTTCGCCCTGACTGCCAGAGTGGGAGACACGATCCCATTGAGGTGACTTGTCTGTCGGACCACAGTGATCTCTGTAAATGTGTACACAAATAAAAGACTCCTGTTTGACTTCACTCCAAGTTGTTGTTCCTAGTTTTTGTTGACTGTGTTTTCCCCGAACACGCACACCGGGTCGTTGGATCCCGCGGTCTGGTTGGACCTCAATGGGATCGTGTCTCCCTCTCTGGCAGTCAGGGCAAATGGACCCTGGACAAGGAAGAGCAAAAACATATATATGTTGCTGTCGTCGCTCTCCCTGTAACTGTAAAAATGTACTTTTAGTTGCCCAATCATGTTACCATATAAGGAGTTATTTTGTAGATTTGACTTATGAGCTGTCACAAGGTGTCTGAGAGTGGCGAGAGCAAAACAGGATGTGTGTGTGTTAGCTAGAAGTTTCTGTTCCTCTGTGTCCTTAAAGCAAGATGTGTGTGTGCAGTACATTATTTCACAATATTTTAACACTGAACAAGTGCGTAGCGCTAGACTTTGAAATTAATCTATCCCCCAGAATAACGTCGCACTGACTGAAAATTGTATTTTACTTTTTACTGGCATCCGTAGTTTTTCCGGGATCTGACTGTTTTTGACACAAAGGCCTTTACCACCTCGTCAATGGTTTTTCTCTTCAAAACACGCATGTAGGTTTTTTTTGAAAATACGTCTATGACCGTCAATAAATATTTAAACCTTTCATTATGTTCTGCCAAGGCTTGCATGTCACAAAGATCGGCTTGAAATTGGTTTAAAGGCCTAGGGACAAAAACTCTGTTTCTGAAATGGATTCTGGCTGGTTTATGAAGAGTGTAGGTATATTGCTCTTGTAAAAAAAACATTTTCCATACTGACTTTCTTTCCCATTTCATCCTGCACACCCCGACGGAGCCGATTTACACCTCCAAAACTAGCCAGATGGGCCGGGTTGTAATACACTCTTTTCATGACCCATATCACTGCCATCCTGCCTGCCTGCAGCAAACTCTCGGGGTTTACACACCACTCTGGATCGCTTCTTTATTTATTTTTTATTGATTTGATAGTATTAGGATACATAAATGGTTAAGATACATCAAGGGTTAAGATACATAAATAATAAGGACATGTGACTAGTCTTTAATCATCTTTAAAGCCTAAACTAAAACACAGTGATCTAGGCTCGTCTGAAGAATGTTGTGTAATCTTTTCAATTCAGGATATTCACAGACGTGTTATTCTTCAAATGAAAAATCAACACATCCACAAACAAGTTGTACAAAGTGAACAGATGACAGGGTGTTATGACAAAAGAATCCTTAATCCATTCTTTCACAATTTTTTCAAAGGTCTCTGACAAATCATATGCGCTGACTTCCCAAGCTGTATGCCCGGCGTGAGAACGAAGTCTGACCATAATGTTGCTTAGTCGTCTGATTTCTGCCCCTGTTGTGACAGCGACTCTGTCTGTTGAAACTCTGCTGCAAAGATCCTGTACCAAAATCTCACTCAGATGGGTAATAATCATCCGCTTCTCTACATAGGTTACAAGTTTTCTCCAATAATTACCCATTTAAAAAAAAATTTAAAAAAAAATTAGCTTGTCGTACACCCTGTTGATGGCATCCTGGACATTCCCCCCGAATCGGAACTCGTGTAATACAGTCTGCGCCACGGTTTTGACTCTGCCATCATCCTCTCGGATCTTGCGCGCGGTCAGGAGACGTTGGATGGAAGGAATGAAGTGAGGAGTAAAAAGCATCTTCATCAGCCCGTGAAAGTTGGTCTGGTAGTAGTCATCTTCCACGGGTGCTGTCTCTGGCTAGGATGGTTGATCTGACACCCATAGCACTGCTCACGTCAATACTTGTGAAGGGTGATGTTGAGCAGATGGATGACAGCTGATTTTACACCACTGAAGAAAGCCGATTACACCAGTTCGTCGAACTCATCAGCCGTGTTTTTGTCGTCTGCAGGAAAGGGAGTGGGTGAAGAGGGTGCTGCTGAGATGTCAGACAAGGAGGAGCATTTAGTGTCCGTGACTGTGCTGAAGCAGCAGTCGCATGAGATGAGCGGGGATGGAGAGGCCATACGTTCAACTCTCCTCCGGGACTTGGTCAGGGGAAGGGAATGGCGGGGTCGCAGAGGCCGGAGGAGAAACTTCACAGCCGGGTGAAGCCTCGGGTATCGTTGCCAAGCCGGCTGAGGGGAAGGATGAGGCCTCTGGCTCCTGAGGCACAGGGGTCCATGTGGTGAGCACCCGTCTCTGGCTGTAGCGTCGGTTAAAATTGTCCATGTCTTTTAGTCAGTGGGAGGTGTCTCCTTTTTAAGCGTTGCATGGATGAGGGGGCGTGGTTTTAGAAGGACAGAGTTTTTTTCACCGCCAGTACGT
Organism: Brachirus orientalis; assembly: GCA_016785285.1. Taxonomy (NCBI): domain Eukaryota; kingdom Metazoa; phylum Chordata; class Actinopteri; order Pleuronectiformes; family Soleidae; genus Brachirus; species Brachirus orientalis. The sequence goes on from JAFBJR010000131.1 coordinate 90,276, forward strand.
CATTCCATTTGCGACAGCTGGTAAACAGAGATGTAATTTTTTCTCCAATTTCTTCCACCTTCTCCTTCCACGTAGCTCCCAGCAGGTCTATCAGTGTCTGAAATACACCACAGTCAGAATTGAAACTCTCCAAGAGAAAGTGCTCCGTATCTCCTCTCTTTCAGGATGTCCAGACAGTGGCCCGTAAGATCCAGCGACCGGAGGGACAGGTCGAGTGATTTGGCATCACCAGTCTCAGCACTGCCCAGTTGTTGGAACTCAGCATCCCTACAGCAGACAGAGGCCTCACTGTTTCATGCTCATTCCTCTGATACAGCCAGAGCTCACCCGATTTGTACTTGAAGACATAGCCCCAATAGCCTTGCACTCCAGAGACATTTCTCATGCAGAGAATCGCCTGGAGGTGATTGAAGTAAACACAGATAGACTACGCTCTTTTTTGGAGCATCAGAGTTCGATCTTGATTCTTGAAAGATTGTAACCGGCGTCTCACATATCAGAGATGCGATGACTCTTTTTTGCTATACATTCTGCATTTCTTTGTTGCTCGAGTCTGAAACATCATCGTCTCTGTCGATGCTGTTGGTGATGACGCGTTTAGATCTTTGCTGTGGCATGATGAGTTTCTTTTTTTCACCGAGACAGTTTTTTGGGGAAAATGAAACAGCTCTCTGACGGCCTGGCAGGAAGTACAAAGTCTGGTGCTACCAGTTTACGCTCTACCAGAGGGGAATGTGGCCCCTGAAAATGAATGAGATCCCCTCATCGACCGTAAGATGGATGGAAAAGCCAACTCATTCATCTGAAAGTGGTTGGGGCTGCCACGGTGCCTATCTGAAGCTGGCCTCTTTGGAAAGAACATGCTGCAGCTACCACTGCAGTCACTACAGCTGGGCTACATGCAAAAAAAGACCAGGTTGGTTCTTGAGCTAAGGGAGTCCACAGACGAGTCAGTAAGGAATGCAAAGGCCAAGATTCTGACTGGCTGCAGTCAGTCAACCATACACCTCCTGAGGGACGTGGGAGTGACTGGAGGAAGGCTAAGGAAGGCAACAAAGGACCTGGCAGAGGAGGCTGAAAAAGGGAGCTTTTGGCTCTGGCCGAGGAGGAAGGACAGAATACCTATCAGCTGCAGGGGGGTGACAGAGAGACGTCCCTGTCACTGCTCCGCCACCAGGAGACGTACCAGAATTAAAGGAGCGAAACATTGGTGAATGGTGGTTTCTGGCTGATGACCCTGCAGCTGACCCATGGGCACCGGAGGAGGTGCGACAGGCAGCAATGCCCAGCAAGTGGTAACATCTTCCTGTACAATCCTATACACTTCATATGCACTCCATATTCAGCTGTAATCTTAAGATCTAAAGATCAGGAAAACACCATAAAAGGCCTATAAGATAATACACTACAGTCACGCATTCTAATGCTTAATGTAATGTGTCTGTGTTGTATGTGTAACCCTTCCGCTCATTGGTTGTTTCCTATATTTATTATTATTATTTTTTTCTACAACATTTGGGGTTTTATCTGCATCTGTGTGTTTGTCACGTGACACCGGTGAGTGGGGGGGGGGGTCAAAGGTCAAAGTCGTAAAACTGTCAAGATGGGGTCAAAAGGTGTGGAGTATGTCTCTCTTGTGTTGTTCCCTCCAAATATGATGGTCATGTGTTAGCTGAACCTTGGACTTTCTCCCAATACTAACATTGGCTGGTCTCTATTTTTAGGGGGTGGAACAGCAGCAGCCTTAAACTATCCTTAGCAAACCAGACTGAGATGGCTCTTACCTTAATGAACATTGAAATGTTTGCGATTAGAGCAGCAACACACCAACGGGGGGTCAGCGCCAACGCTTGCAATAGACAAACGAGTGTCTATTGCAAGCGGACAAAGGAGCGTCTATTCCTGGAGGGGCCAACCCCTGCAGCTGACAAAAGGATGTGAAAAGGGTGTTCCTCAGGTATAAATGTTTAGGTCTGCCCATATCCGGGGTCTTTCTTCATCTTTGACCACTCGCGTGTTGATTGACCTTTTCTTTGCAAAGAAAATAAAAACCTTGTCAGCTGACAGATGTCTCTATTTCATTTTTCACCAGCAGCAGAGGAAAATTTCAACAACAGGTGCCATAACATTGATCGTAGGCATTGTTTGTATCTGTCCAACTCTGTCCTTTTATCTGGTGCGCTGAGGCATTGGATTTTTAGATGGATAGAATAAAACAAATCTGCTCAGAGGGGTGGAGTTTTGTACTTGTCCACCAGATGGAGAAATTTGTCCCATTGCATGCATTGGAGGCTGAAGTGGCATCATCGGAGTGGGCGGACGTGGAACAGGGGCTGTAGGAGGTGGTCCCTGGGCATTGGCTGGAGCAAGGACTTCCTCCTGGGCGTCGACATCTGGTTCCTCGTCATTCATTGGTCCATAGGGAGGAGATGGAGCGGCATTGAGGAGCGACCCGCCAAACCCTGAAAGAGAAGGACAGAAGGAGTGGATGTGTGTGTTTTTTTTTTTCTGATAGATTTTTCAGCCTTTCCCTTCTCATCTTGCAATTTCTTTCGTTCTCTAAACTTAGCCACATTCTCAAACATTTTTCATGCTTTACATTTTTTCTAACCATTTCACTGGCACACTTTTCCTTTGCTAGTTTCTCTCGTAACTGTGACTGCTTTGACATGCTCAATGAACCAGTTGGTGGAAACTCAAATTCTTTTGTCCAGATTGACAAGCATTCTACACTCTGTGGACCATATTTGTGTAGCATGATGTCCACTATAGGTCCTTCTGGGACTGTTTCTTTACTGTTACTGTCCCTAACCCTAACCCCATTTTGTGCACAAATGTGGACAAACCGTGGCTCCAAATACATGGTGTGTTAATCCAACCCCTTAAAGTTCTGCCCTGCTATGAAACAGGTCGACTTGCAAGCCTATGAAAGTATCTTTAACAGAAAGAGAATTTACGAAGGATGCCACCCTTGAAATTCTCTAACCTTTTTTACAGTAATCTACAGATGTTTGTCATCATGTTGACATCATGGCAATGATTAAACATCACACTGCTAGGACCCAGAGCAGCAGTAGAACTCTCACAATCATAGAAAAAAAAAAGTCTGAATTGTGAACAAATTGTGAACAGTTCAAATTATATTTATGGGAAATCATTTTATTTATAATTATTTTATTATAATTTAGGAAATTGTTCCTGTTTGAAGATTGCCGTGTCAGTCAGCTGACCGACGCCATCATGGGTGTCTGTCCTCTCTTTCTTGGTGTCGAGGTAGAGGTCAGGCATCCCTCCCGACGTCGCCACAGGGCAGCTGTAGACTTCCAGGCGATCCCACTTCTAACACCAAATTGTTGTGGAAATTTCGTGTGTTCCTAGGTGAGAAAGAAATAAAGAGTTTTGAGAGTCCACCAGTTGTCTTCTATGTTTTATTTTGCAGAAGGAACAGGTTTACAGTGCACAAGGTTGATCTGCAAAGGAGTTCAGAGAAGTGAAATGTATCACAGCTTCTTATAGGCACAAAAATGGTTACACAAGAGGAGGCTGTATGTCAATAAAAGGCAGAGGCAATTAAGACCAAAATTAATCAAATGGAGGGTAGAAAGATACAAATATGGGAGGCAAGCATTACGCATCCCTGTTGGGGAAGCGGCAATTGTCCAAGGTCACACTTGTTATAATGAAGAAAAATGTCTAGCTGACAAATGAAGAGTTGCAAACTTCATGTGTATGTGAGTTTCTGCACATGACTTAAGCAGGACATTTTCAATATATCTGTATATATTGTTAGATATACACAGTTAGATATAGGATTTTCCATTACAACATTTACAGTATTTAGTTTTTCCAAGGTGGGAGGCAATGGGAACATCAATGACCTCAGGAGGAGGAAAGACTTGTCCTCCAGCTAAATCGTTACAGAGGATTAAGGAGACACCGTCAATTAGTAACCAAGCACGCAAGGCTACTTTACTGCATTCTGTCTATGTGCACATTGTAAAAAAAAAAAGTTGATAGAACTCAAAATTGTAAGGCAACAAACTTCAGCAAAATTTTAATTTAGGCAATCAAACCTAACGTTCTAAGTTATGCAGTTCAGTTACAGTTCAACTTACAGTTCTAAGTTCTTCACATAACTTAAAGGAGATATAGAGTGGTCTTTTCAAACCAAAAATTGAGATTACTGATGTCTACGTAGATAAACTAAATAATATATATGGTCAAAAACCTTTTAGTCTCTTCAGATTAAGCCAGTTTATTGCACATCTCTGACAGCATTTGAACAGATGCTCTGTTTGGGAGCTAATGCCCGCCCCCCAGAACACTGAGTCTCTTGCGATTGGCCAGCTACCAAGCACATTGTGATTGGCCAGCTACGAGCGGACTAACTGCAGCGCAGTGCTTCGCCCCCTGAACCACAGGAGCATCAGTTTGAGTGCCTGCGTGGTTTAATTTACATGTAAAATAAACCATTAATAAATTGTTCCCTATGCATGGCTCAGCGGGTCGCTTTTAAAACAGCGAACTGAGACTAAGAGAAAAGCACACACAATCTCTGCATGCCACATAGTAGTTAGCATATGTGCTTACCCGAGACACTTGCGGACCAACACGCGACCAAAGACAAACAGAAAGTACACATGCGAGCACACGCGATCTCTGCCTTCCATAGTCCGTGCTGACCCAAGACACTTGCGGACCAACATGCGAACCAAGACAAACAGAAAGCATACACACGAACCCACACAATCTCTGCCTTCCGCAGTCAGTAGTCACACGTGCTAACCCGAGACACTCACAAGCCGAGATAAAATACACACATTTCCACACAAGTCATGCAGCGGTAAGCTTGTAAACAGCATCATATGGAGCTGAGACAAACACTCACCACACGGTTGGTGTAGTGGTTAGCCTTTGCAGCAAGAAGACCCACATTTGAGACCTGGTCAGAACAAGTTCTGCAAGGGGTTTGCATGTTCTCCTCGTGTGTGGTGGGTTTTCTCTGGGTTTTCTGGCTTCCTCCCACAGTTCAAATTGGGGATTAGGCCAATGTGGTTGTCTCTATGTGGCCCTGTGATGGACTGCTGAACTGTCCACGGTGTACCCCGCCTGTTATTTACAGGGATACAACCCTCATGTGGAAGATAGAAGATGAGTGACTGAGTTTTGTCCATTTTTATACAGGTCATTGTTTTGAAAATTAATTTTATCATGTACCAGGTAAAATAAAGAGTAAACAATGTTTCTTAATTACAATATATTTGTGAATTCTATTTACAGAATTTGTTACGAATACATTTGAAGCATTCATTTTGGACAGTAAGTGTGCGTATCACGTGAGGTTTGTCTTACATTTACCTCTTCATCCAATTGTTAAGAAGGTAAATCCATCTCAGCTGGAAAAGATGTCCTCCTTGCCCGATAGAGACTTAGGAGCTTTGGTGTGTACTGGTTGATGGCAGCTCTGAACCTGTCAATTAAAGTCTTGGTGGTGATGCGGAGAAACTCTTCCCTAATCTGCCGAAAAAAATTATCACAACATTTTAAAGAGATACAGACAATGTTAACACAATTCCTTGCCATCCCCACTGTCATGGGGTCTAGGCAATAATAAGTCTTTCATCTTCCAATGAGTCCTCAGTGTAGTTATTTGGATAGTCAGGGACATGATTCATCTTTCCTCAAGTTGCTCTCTTCAACAAACATCCAGCACCATCTTCATTCCTCCTCCTTTTTCGATTAATGCTGAACTCATTACATCCTGCCTGATGTAGCTTGGACCTGTAAGTACCAAGTTTGTATTTTATGCTCCTTTTCCATCCATCATACCCTGTTTCACTGCCTGGTTCACAAAAGGCATGAGTATTTACTTATGAGAGCAGAAGCAACTGACTGAATCTAGTCATGACCTGAATAGGCTTTCCCTCCTACTGCGTAAGCAGTCAATGGATGATAGCTGTTGAGAGCCTCAGAGTCAATTATCTCAATGTCTGCATAGATGTCCTCCACAAGCTCATAAGACCTAAAATGTTCCAGGTACCAAGATGTGAAGAACCCTAACAAAATGTGCTGCTCTTCTCTCAAATTATTTTGCTTAAAATAGCTTCCGTCTTGGAAAGACTGGCTTTTCCAGAAACTGTTCCAGAAACGAGTAAAAGCTCAGTAATTTTACTGAGGGACACAGAAACAAAAGACTTCCTGGAGGTCCTGTCATACAAAACCTCTGTTGGCTCAATGATAGAGAAATTCCCACTGAAATATTTATTTCTTCTGTAATCAGTTGATAATGATCCTTTTTCCTGATGTATTAGTAAGTATTGTATAGATTAGTGTGTAATACAATGTTGCTTATTTCTTGAACAAAGTCATAAATTTCAATGTGTTTTCAAAAACATCTTTGAGAACAGCAGATAAATGCAATTTAGAAAAGTTTAAGTTTCTCAACAATTTCCTGTATTGCATGTTTAGACACATGTAAAACCCATTGCATACGAAGAAAAGGGGAAGCTAATTTGTGCTGAAGTATTTTCACATCAACATTCTCAACACAAGTTTCATCTCCTCCTGGAGAGGCTAATGTTAGATTATGGGTCAATAACAGGATACTATCTACATCATCATTACCTATTTGGGGTTGGTCATTTGACTGCAAACCTTTTTCTACGCCAAATGATATACGAAAATATCTTAGTTTATGAAGTTTATGCTTATGTGATGTGTGACCAGAAAAGCTGTTCAGGTGATTGGTTTTAAAGTCACAGTCAATGAATGGGCATGATACGGTCTCTCGCTGTCTTAAGTGATGATGGAAATTAATTTAAATTTTCTTTTTACAGCAAATGTCTTTGAAGTTGCACAAACAGCAGTTAAATGTTACATACTCTTACCACGAAACACTCCTGTGTAATCTTGAAAGGTGGGATTTCAGTGCACCAAAGGTTCTGAAATTACAAACACAATCTGTGTGAATACAAGGCCAGTCAGCTCCTCTTTGATGAAGGCCATAGTGTTTCACAAGGATGCTTTCACTGCTATTGATGAAATTGCAGAATTTGCAATGCATTCATTTCAATCTGAAAGACAATGTAACAATGTGCTCATAATTATGCATGCAAATTATTCTTGATCCAATCATTAACTTTCAAACATATATATTTGCTATCAATTTGTCTTATATGTTGTAACGTGTTCCTACTTAAAATGTGGGGAGAAAACTATCATTTCTGTGTGTGGGCACCCAGACCTCTACGACGCAAGTTGCTTAAAGTTGTGGGACAAAAGAAAAAGGAGAGAGTGTGGCAAATGGTCAGCGAAGAAGTTGATGTAAAATGTGGGCTGTTGCTGGCCCGAGCAGGCATCAGATGATGTAGCTGATGGTTCTACCTCCGGCTGGCGGTCCCGTGGCACTAATGATGCGCTTAGCTTGGTGTGGAGCAGCGCGAAAATGCGCGTTTGGTATGAAGGTGACGGACAACCTTTATTTACTTTCAAATCCGATACAACTAGCCCGTAACATGGACATGCATCTTACAATACAACGCAGTTCCCAAGCCCTACAGCTAACGTTAGCTGGTTAAGACCAATGATGCTGACGTCTTTACGAATGTCTCTCATCATGTCGCTAGCATCGAACACTACTAGGCTGGAGTTATTTTTACTTTATTACACAAAATTTGTGCCCCAGTAAAACATTTGTCACACGTTGTCACTATAGTAGAAATTTTAGATAAGACAGAATTTTTACATAATTGAGTCTGAAAGCATAGCTGCTTGGTCGTCTCGTCTGATGCGACACAGATACAGCAAACTGCTGAGGATGAGCATTTCAGGTGTCAACCACAAAAGTTGTTTTTCCGCCTTTTCCAACTAAAATACAAGGGTAATAAAAACTTCATTTGAAATATTACATAACATACCTGTCTATAGTCACATCAGTCGCATCAGATGTATCATGAAAAGCAGGACCAACGTTAACTCAGAAAGTTGGCTTTCCCGCTTTTTACAACTAAGATATAAGAGTAACCCTAACTTCACCATTAATATTACACATTGTGAATACCTCATTCAATTGTTTATCACTCAGCAAGATTAGGAATGAAAAAATGGACAGCAATTTTAGAAAATTAAACAAAGTCTAGGTCACAACACAATAACTGTATGTTTATCTTCCCTGATGCAAAAGTGTGGCTGAGTGAGAGCACTGTGTGAGAGAAGTTAACTTTGAAAGTTTTACCTTTCACGCTTCTTGCAACTAAGATTACTAAGTATTGTTAGATTTTGGTGGTTCTCAATACTTTGGTGCCAGGATGTCTGCCAGGATCTCAACATCCATCAGCATTGAGTGTTAACAAATGTACACTTTAAAAGCCTTTCTAGTCTTTTCACACTTCAAACCTCCTTCCAGACGTGTCTGTGAAGATTCTCAGTCATCCAGGTCATGGTATCCAAGAGTGTAGTAAAAAAAAGGCAACTGGACTTAGTTGAATTTCTTGAAGACGTTTCGCCTCTCATCCAAGGGGCTTCTTCAGTTCTGTTTGGCTGGTGGAGAGTCTGGGACTTATAACCTCTGTCAGGTTCTTGGTCCATGGGATGTGGTTTGGACAGGAAGGGGGTGTGAGTTGTTAACTATTGAACAGGGGAGGTGGTCTAAGACACCAGCTATCAGCCACTTACAGTGCTGTTCTGGACTCCCTCCCAGTAGGTTTCACACACATTCACACCTAAAGTCAAATACAGTTGATGACTCAGGTGAAACTAAATCAGACAACAGCCAATAACTAATGACTCAGGTGAAACTAAATCAGACAATAGCCAATATCTAACGACCCTTTGACGACTTAACGACTCATCTAACCTTTTAGTTAACAACTCACACCCCTTCTTGTCCAAACCACACCCCATGGACCAAGAACCTGACAGAGGTTATAAGTCCCAGACTCTCCACCAATCACACAGAACTGAAGAAGCCTCTTGGATGAGAGGCGAAACGTCTTCAAGAAATTCAACTAAGTCCAGTTGCCTTTTTTTTACTACACTCTTGGACTCCTTCCAGACAACCCCCTGCTGCTCACTGGCTGTATTCAGCTATGTGGAATATACATCCTTTGTCCTTTCACTCATCTTCAAACCTTCACAGTCTCCCCCCCTAACCACACCTACAGACCTTCTCCTATTAGTTAAATCTTCCTGACATACTCTGACAGGTAACACTCAGGCTGAGAAACCACTCCCCCAAATGGAAATATAACTACTATTTCCATTTCTTAGAATTCAGAGTTTTGCTTCAAGAGAACAGAGTCTGTCTGACATAATAAATGGAGCACATTTTCCAAAATAAATGATTGAGACACAGGTCTCTCATAAATGTTACTGGAACTTTGTGTTTTTCCTTCACCCGTAATGAAGACAAATCCTTACGAGATAAATGGTTTAAATTTAGGCTCTATCTTATGTTTGTGTGTTTTAAATGTAGCCGTGTTCTTGGTTGATTACGGGGTAGAGATAGTTTTTATTCGAACACCAACATGAGCTTTAGTGGATTTGGGCACACAGCTACCAGGCCAGGATTGTGACAATGTTTTTACTTTTTTAGCTTTTGGGGAATTAATCTTACGATCGTGCACATTTGAACTATGAATGGAACAGAAGACGGTTTTGTGTTAAAATGAATTAATCCGCTAGAGTTGCGGTTTTGGTTACTGATTGTACTTTTTGTTCATTTAAATGAATAAATAAATAAAAAAAGAACTTACCACGAACAACGAGAGAAAATATATCCTTGCTCCCAAAACAGTGGAGATGATTATGGACTTCAGACAGAGCATAGCCCCACCCTCCCTGATCATCCTGTGTGACTCCCCAGTGGACACTGTGGAGTCCTTCTGCTTCCTGGGCACCATCATCTCACCTCAGGTGGGAGCCGAGCATCAGCTCCCTCATCAAGAAGGCTCAGCAGAGGATGTACTTCCTGAAGCAGCTGAAGAAGTTCAATCTACCGAGGACAATGCTGGTTCACTTCTACACTGCCATCATCGAGTCCATCCTCACCTCCTCCATCACCATCTGATACGCTGCTGCCTCTGCCAAGGACAGGTGCAGACTGCAGCGTATCATACGTTCTGCAGAAAAGGTGATTGGCTGCAACCTCCCTTCTCTCCCAGAACTCTACTCCTCCAGAACCCTGAGAAGAGCAAGGAAGACAGCTGCTGACCCCTCCCACCCTGGACACAATCTGTTTGAACCTCTCCCCTCTGGCTGGAGGCTGCTGTCTATCAGCACCAAAACCTTCAAACCAAACTTCAAAGGTCTGAAGAGCGAGCAGATAGGCAAGGGCTTCTTTCTCTATGTTGTAGCTGATGTTTACTGATTTTTTTTTTTTTTTTTTGAAAAATAACAAGCAGGGTGATCCGGCAGAAGAACTGCACCTGCCCTGCATGCACTGGCATCGACCTCGCACAACAACGCTTTAGCGGACTCAAAAGCAGGCTGACATGCCGGAGACCAAACAAACGTTTTCAGTGGACTAACCAGGTTTGTCAGGGGAGCCACTATGTCAGAAAAGTTTTACAAAATCCGCGATAGTAATCACAAAAACCACACCGCACAAATCAAGAAACGACATGCTGCGGGACGGGAAAGTTGACCACTGCCAGTATTTTGGCCACAACAGGACGCACCTGCCCTTGGCATGGAGCCACTCTTCTCCATTAAACCACCCTCAGAAGAATGATACAGGGGAGGAACAGCAGCACATGCGCAGCTCGCAGTTCGCAGGTTGTGATAGAGACGAGCATATTAATGTGACAAACACGGGGTTTTCGTCTTCTATAAAGAGTTTGGATTATCTGTTCCACGAATATTCTTCTCCACTAAATAAGGACCTGAAAATTTGGCATGCAGGCTGGATCCAAGTTAAAGAAGCAGCAACAAAACCTTTTCACCTGGGCAAAATGAATGATTCACGTAATTTGTATCGTGATTTCATTTCATTTTAGACTGGGACTGTGCAAGACTATCTTGGGCCAGCTGACACACAGTGAAGACACTCACGGAAAGTGCTGACATAATCTAACACATTATGTTCAACATTAGGGATTTGTTGACACCCATTTTTCCTGTGTGGTTTCTCTAAGAGCAAACAATAAAAGTGGAAGACCTCCATCCCACTCTCTACTGGACTTAAGGCAATATTTTCGTGGATTTTAGTGTCCATTTTGTGGAAACGCTCTAGCGCTCAATTGGACTCTGGATGGTAAGGACTGGATTTTTCATGTTTTCAGTTCATTCATGACATGTGAGAACACTTTTGACATAAAATGTGTTATGTCAAAAGTGTTCTCACTTTAGACGATATGATGGTCATCACCATCGTTGAGGTCAGGCCAGAGTAGTGTATGGGCAATATGCACTTACCTGATTTGTTTGGCATAGCTCAGCTCAATGGCAGCTCTCTCTTTAACAAACTTGGTGTATCTCTCTAGGAAGTCGATTCCCCAGCTGCTGTATTTCTCCAGATTATCAAACTGATCCTGAAATACAGCACAAACATGTGTAGGTACATTTCTTAGAAAATCCATCTGTAAATAAGCCTGTAAATCATGGTTTGAATCAGTCTGGTATATGACAAATATTACTATTGTTTTATTGTATAAATATTTGATGCTTTAATAGATCTAATAAAACACTGACAAACAATGCATGAAAAGTCAAAACTAAAGATGGATTTGTGTTTAAATGAGGCACTGTGTAATTATTTTATGTAAAACAAATTTGACTGATATGTCACGTGGTCCTCTTTAAAATGTATGTGATATGTTATATATGTATTTGAATGAATGCATACAATAGGCAGAAACACCTCATTCACCTAATTCAGTTCTAATAAATTCTAATTAATGATATTCTTGTAGAATCAATCTACAGTCTAATAATCGAAAGCAATTTATTATTATTATTATTATTATTATTATTATTATTATTATTGTTTTGAGTTCATTCATGACTTGTGAGAACACTTTTGACATAAAATGTGTGCCTTGGTCTGTTTGACATGTCAAGATTTGGTTTTTGGCAATGGGTCACACAGTCCAACAAAACTTTTTTTCCCACTATTTGACACATGTGACTTGAACGGCAGTGTGACACGAAGTTACACAGCACACAATTATGTTTTTTTTTTTTTTTTAAATACCAAATGAACTAAACTAAACTGGCGTCATGTGCCAAACTGAGCACCTGGGGCGGATTTTTTTTTTGGAACAACCAACTGTTTACAGTATCTGAACCAGGAGTCCACCTCCTCATCAACACACCGTTTTCAATGAAGAAACATACAGACGTACGTGTCTCCCTCGAGTGACATTTAAGCTCATTTCTGCCTCAGCGGGGAATAGTTTTCTTTTCTTACTTCCAGATATGGGTGACACTGAAGAAGGGAACTTACATTCATCTAAAGTAGCCATAAATGACTCAGACAATTCTACAGCTTCGTCCATTTTACAAACCTGTGCACGCGTAATTGTGCGCAAAGGAAACACTTGATTCAGAAGCAGGAGCTGAGGCAACGGGAACGTCAATGATCTCAGGAGGAGGAATTGGTAACTGAGGACGCACGGCTACTTTACCACATCCTGTCACGAGTGGGGACTGCAGATGTACTATGTGCAGAGGAGCTTTAATTATGCTCACTTTAATGCCCCACGCTAACAATTTATGTGAATGTCTTACCTGATAAATAGAGCACATTTTCCAAAATAAACGTTTGAGACACAGGTGTGACACAGGTCTCTCATAAATGTCACTGGAACTTTGTGTTTTTCTTCACCAGTGAAGGACACAAATCCTTACGAGATAAATACTTTAAATTTAGGATTTGTCTTATGTTTGTGTGTTTTGAATTTAGACTTGGGTTCTGGGTTGATTTAGGGGGTAGTGATTGTTATTATTCAACCAACACCAGCATGAGCTTTAGTGGATTTGGATTGCCCTTTCTTCTTAAAGATTGGGCACACAGCTATCAGACCAGGATGGTAACAATGATTTTACTTGTTTAGCTTTTGGGGAATGAATCTTAAGATCTGGCACATTTGAACTATGAATGGAAGAGAAGACGGTTTTGTGTGTTAAAATGAATTAATCCGCAAGAGTTACGGCTTTGGTTACTGATTGTGCTTTTTTGTTCATTTAAAAAAAAAGACAATGCGCTCTGATAAACATTTCTTAAATCATTTCTAAAATTCTTCAATCAGGATCATCTCTCTCAGTTCCTCAAATTGCTTTACAAGACTGACACCATTTATCAAACTGTCTCGTGCAAACTCTACATAACTCACAAAAGTGTAGTAAAAAAAAAGGCAACTGGACTTAGTTGAATTTCTTGAAGACGTTTCGCCTCTCATCCAGTCTGGGACTTATAAACTCTGTCAGGTTCTTGGTCCATGGGGTGTGGTTTGGACAGGAAGGGGGTGTGAGTTGTTAACTTAAAAGGTTAGATGAAACGTTAAGTCGTCAAAGGGTCGTTGGAAATTGGCTTTTGTCTGATTTAATTTCACCTGAGTCGTTAGTTACTGGCTGTTGTCTGATTTAGTTTCACCTGAGTCGTTAGTTACTGGCTGTTGTCTGATTTAGTTTCACCTGAGTCATCAGCTGTATTTGACTTTAGGTGTGAATGTGTGTGAAACCTCCTGGGGAGGGAGTCCAGAACAGCACTGTAGGTGGCTGATAACCTTTTAAGTTAACAACAACAGAGGCGAAACGTCTTCAAGAAATTCAACTAAGTCCAGTTGCCTTTTTTTTTTACTACACTTTTGGATACCATGACCTGGATGACTGAGAATCTTCACAGACATCTACATAACTCAGGTTGGCACTTTCATCTCCATTTGTAAATTTTTGCCAATAGTCTTCAAGAACAAGTACACAAGCTTTGTGTGTCTTGAAGGGATACAGTAGAAATATGATCAAAGTAATACAGAGGATAAACAGTACACTACAAAGAACAAGAAAAAATAGTTTTGTTTTTAGCATCCAATTCACAGTGGTATAACAGTGTGTTTCAGAAATAGGAACTTGGTCAGAATCACTAAGTGTCCATTCAGGCTCCAGGTTATGGCAGTGTAAAATGAGTACACAAGCTTGCAACACAGTCTTTCCAGTTGTCCAGTTATGTGGGAAATGTTAGAAGGCTAGTTTACAGCTGCAATTATCACATTCTTAAAGGGAACAGTCAGCCAAACAACAGTGACAACAGCAATAATGGATATCATCTTGATACAGCACATTGTACCTCGTAGGCCACATAAGCCTGGTGTCAGAAAAAATGAATGTGATACAATTATTTGAAGCGATACAGTAGAAATATGATCAAAGTAATACAGAAGATAAACCGTATACTACAAAGAACAAGAAAAAATAGTTTTGTTTTTAAAGCATCCAGTTCACAGTGGTATAACAATCTTGTCCACCTCTGGTTTCAGAAATAGGTAATTGGTCAAGATCAGTGAGTGTCCATTCAGGCTCCAGGCTATGGTAGTGTAGAATGACACTAGTAAAAATGAGGTTTACGTTTCCACCTCACTTCACAGGGAACAAAGAGTGTGTGTGTGAAGAATCTGTGCTGGTGCCTGATTGGAGTCTTCAGCTACAGGTCTATGGCTAAATATATGCTGACTTGTTGTATGGCTTTGTTAACAAAATGTGAGCTATTGTTGCTGGATAACCTTCTTGGTACACCCTAGCCAGGTATAATTTCAGTGAGCAGAGCTTTTGTTACTGCATTAGCTGATTGTTTTGAAGTTGAGGAAGCTTCAATCCATTTTGATCACATTTCTACTATTACCAGACTGTTTTTTTTTCCTTCAGATGGACTAAGTTCAATGAAGTCCATCATCACGTGTTCAAATGGGCATGTTGGTGGGTGTGCTGCTGGTGTGGTGAGTGGAACTGATCCTTCTACATTATGTGCATGTAACGCAGGCTTGATAAAATTTTGGGCATAGAGTGAAAAACCCAAGTACCTTGAGTTGGTGTAAATGGTAACAGATTTACTCTTCATCTCACAACCAGGCAATTGTTTCATTATAACTGATACGATATACAGGTGTGACCTTGGACAATTACCGCCTCCCTGATTTGATTACTTTTGCCACCTCCGTGTGTAGCCTTTTTTGTCTATAAGAAGCTGTGATTCACTCCACCATTTTGAACTCCTAGCAGACCACCTTGTGCTCTGTAAACCTGTTCCTTCTGCAGAATAAAAGTACACCTGGTGGACTCGTAAAACTCTTTCTCTCTCATCCGGGAACACATGAAATTTCAACAACAATTTGGTGTCAGAAGTGGGATAGCCTGGAAGTCTGTGGCTGCCTTGCGGCGTCATCGGGAGGGACACCTGGCCTCGACCTCAACACAAAGATTCAATTCAATTCAATTCAATTCAATTCAATTTTATTTGTATAGTGCCAAATCACAA
>JAFBJR010000135.1:6094-22489 GCA_016785285.1 Brachirus orientalis
GTCCGACGTCTCAGCCTCGGTCAGAGTCCGACATCTCGGGTCCGACGTCTCAGCCTCGGTCAGTTCTTCAGCGGCTGCTCTTTGTTTCAGTGAGGTGTACCTAATAATCTGAGCACACTGGGATGGTTGTCAAGAGAAGTGGTGGAAGTGAAGGTGTAATTAGGTAACAACTGTCTGCAGTGGACAACTGTGTGGGTGAATCCTCTTCATCACGTCCCTGAATCATCCACAGACCCCCCCCCCCCATCATCATCCTCCTCATCATCATCCTGCTGCCTCAGCCACTCTGCAGTGATGCTCCTATTTCTAGCAGTGTTGCTCTTCCTCCTCCGTCCTCCTCCTCGTCCTCCTCGACAGCTCCCACAGAGACGAGGACAAAGTGTCTCGTGGTGGTGGGACTCTGAAAGAGCCTCATTGTGGTGATCGAGCTGATCAACATATGGACATTATGTCTCTATGGAGACGTGAGACCAGATCTGGTCTTAGTTTTTGGAGCTCGTCACATCATAATAAAGTATCTGTGATGACTGTTCCTGCTATTAAAGGCTGTTGCGTTAAAAATCATCATATTTATTATATTGAATATGTTAGAGAGAAATATTATTAAACTAAATATTATTTGTATTGATTTAAAAAAAATACATAAAATCACCAAAATGATATTATTTAACCCTAATTATTTGTGTTAAATGAGAATTTGAATGTAATTATAACCTTCATTAATCTGATCACTATAACTAAAATAGTGTGATTCCACCTGCTGAAGAAATTGGATTTTTGCTGCGCCAGTGATCTGTTTTCACCTAGCTAGGTAATCTGAATACATCCACTAGAATAATCTGATTGTGCCCATTGAAATTCTTTGATTGTGTGTGCTATAATAATGGGATTACATACACTCAAATAATCAGATTCAAACTATTGAATTAATCTGATCACGATAACTAAAATAGTCTGACTGCATCTGCTGAAGTAATTGGATTTTTACCGCCTCGGTAATCTGTTTTTATCCAGTAAAATAATCTGAATACTTTGACTAGAATAATCTGATTGTGCCCACTGAAATGTCAGTGTTTCTAACACAAGATGTTAGTGAATCGATTTGGCAGCGAATGCAGTGATGGTAGTCTTGACACATGAACGTCACCTATTATAGTGTAGTATTGGATAAAACCAGTAGGAGGCAGCAGACGTCACCTGACATGACGGTCAGAGATAAATCCTGACGTAGTAAAATCTGGTTGTTAATCTAAACGATAGGTCATCGCACTTAGCGCTGTCGCAGTTAACGGCGCGCTAGCAACAAAGAGGTCGCCGGAAACAACAGCTCCTTCACAAACTATTTTGATTTGAATGATTTTATTTGTTTTGTGGAGAAATAATCACATTTATGACTGAAGAAGAATCAGAGAAACATGTTTTAGTAATTGAAGGACTTGTCTGTGAAGATTCTCAGTCATCCAGGTCATGGTATCCAAAAGTGTAGCAAAAAAAAGTCCACAGGCTTCTTCAGTTCGAGTCCTTCAATTGAAGGACTCACTTTCTAAAGATGCGATCATTTTGAGTCCGTAAATGAATAAATCGTTTCCAATAATGCTTTTGTTAAATTAAATAAAACATGTACATGTACATTTTAATTAAAAGTGTGGGAAAATTACACTGATTTGTTTCAGGACCCCTAAATAAACCCACCTGCGGCCCAACTGTGGGTCCCGACCCTGTGTTTGGGAAACAGTGTCTCTTCCTTTGAGCCAGTGTTGAGGACATTAACAGCAGCCTCAGTCTTAACCGTGTCCTCCTGTCCTCCTGTCCTCCTGTCCTATTTCAGAAGTACAGACACCACGATGAGGACTCGTCCCCACAGGACCTGAGCTCCCCCCAGCTGACAGAGGAGGCGGGGTCGGGGGCGGGGCCAGAACTGGTCCAGGTGGCAGAGAAGAACCTGTCCCAGGTGGAGAACGTGCACGGTTACGTCACCCACGCTCACATCTCACCTATGAAGGTAGGCGTCATCTGTGGAGATGCTAACATCTGCTAACCAGAGGTTTAAAGCAAGGCTGCAACTAATCTTAATCTTAATCTGTCAATTATAGTCTACGTTAACGGATAAGTTGTTTGGTTCAGAAAATGTCAGAAATTTAAGGAAGTGATGATTTCTCAAATGTCGTAAACACGTGACACATGAATACAGGAGAACACAAGAGTACAGGAGAACACAAGAGTACAGGAGAACACAAGAGTACAGGAGAACACGTGAGAGTACAGGAGAACACGTGAGAGTACGGGAGAACACGTGAGAGTACGGGAGAACACGAGTACAGGAGAACACAAGAGTACAGGAGAACACGTGAGAGTACAGGAGAACACGTGAGAGTACAGGAGAACACGTGAGAGTACAGGAGAACACAAGAGTACAGGAGAACACGTGAGAGTAGGAGAACACGTGAGAGTACAGGAGAACACGTGAGAGTACGGGAGAACACGTGAGAGTACGGGAGAACACGAGTACAGGAGAACACAAGAGTACAGGAGAACACAAGAGTACAGGAGAACACAAGAGTACAGGAGAACACGTGAGAGTACAGGAGAACACGTGAATACAGGAGAACACATAAATACAGGAGAACACAAGAGTACAGGAGAACACATGAGAGTACAGGAGAACACGTGAGAGTACAGGAGAACACGTGAGAGTACAGGAGAACACAAGAGTACAGGAGAACACGTGAGAGTACAGGAGAACAAGAGTACAGGAGAACACATGAATACAGGAGAACACAAGAGTACAGGAGAACACAAGAGTACAGGAGAACACAAGAGTACAGGAGAACACAAGAATACAGGAGAACACAAGAATACAGGAGAACACGTGAATACAGGAGAACACATGAATACAGGAGAACACATGTGAAACCAGAAAATATTCACATTGAAGAAGCTGAAAAACAACAGGAACTTATAAAACTATAAAAACCTTGGATTTAAACCTGTTAAACATCATATTTCTACTTAAATTTGTGAGAAGTCATGTTTCATCCATTTCCTCTGTGTCTCACACACACACACACACACACACACACACACACACACACAGTCCTCTGTCTCCGTCTTCAGACATTCTTCTGATTGGTCCATGAAATATGATGTCATTATTATAGTAAAAGTATATTGTTCACATTGTCACTTTGGCCGTGGTGGCTCCTCCCACTTCAGGAAGTAACATTGAACCAGTAGAGGGCATCCTCTCAGTCACATGACTCTGTCCAGTGTGCAGTTTATAAGTTAAAGGGACATTCCCAGTCAGTCGCAGTCATTTCAGCTTCAGTAAATCAGATGAGATGGAGTTGCATCATGGGAAATGTAGGCTGCTGTGCTCTCCTGTGTATGTGTGACGTTAATGCTTGGTGGTGGGTGTGGCCATCACCTGGTTCTGGAGGCGTGTTTGTAGCTGATTAACTCTCCCTCACCCCTCTAAGCATGTAGGAGAACCTATGGTAGAACCTATGATGGAACCTATTGTAGAATCTATGCTAGAACCTTTGATGGAACCTATGGTAGAACCTACAATGGAACCTATTTTGAAACCTATGATTGAACCTATGGTAGAACCTATGATGGAACCTATTGTAGAATCTATGCTAGAACCTTTGATGGAACCTGTGGTAGAACCTATGATAGAACCTATTGTAGAATCTATGCTAGAACCTTTGATGGAACCTGTAGTAGAACCTTTGATGAAAACTTTGTTAAAACCTTTGGTAGAAGCTGTGACAGAAGTCATTTAACCAGTGTTGGAACCTATTGTAGAACCTAAGGTAGAATCTATGTTTTGATCTATGGTAGAACCTATAGTAAAATCTATTGTGAAACCTATGATAGAACCTTTGTTAGAACCTTTGGAGAAGTAATTGAAC
The DNA here is from genome assembly GCA_016785285.1 of Brachirus orientalis. Taxonomy (NCBI): domain Eukaryota; kingdom Metazoa; phylum Chordata; class Actinopteri; order Pleuronectiformes; family Soleidae; genus Brachirus; species Brachirus orientalis. The sequence goes on from JAFBJR010000135.1 coordinate 10,009, forward strand.
CAGTGGTGGGATCCATTATAGAACCTAAGGTAGAATCATATCTATGGTAGAACCTATGATGGAACCCATGGTAGAAAACTTTCAGAACACTGTACATATTAGAACACATACTAGTAGAAAGTATGGTAGAACTCGTGGTAGAACTCATGGTAGAAACTATGGTGGAACATGTGTTGGAACCCATGGCAGAACCGATGTAGCCTTCAGGTATCGTTAACACTTAATGATGTCAAAGTTTCTATGAAAATAAAACATCAGTGCAATAATTTTATCACATGGAAATAATGTAATTAAAAATTTACTCACAGGAAAATGAAGAAAAAGCATAAAAAGATCAAGTGTATACTTTTTTCAAAATAAATTCAAAAATAGTCAAAATAATACATTACTTGTAAGAGTTTACGTAAAAGCACTTAACAACAAAAACAACGCAAGTGTTTTTTTCGAAGTGGTGTGACGCAGGAGCTGCTAGTGTCACGAAAGCAGCGACGAGAACGTCGTCCTCCGATCTTTAAAGCGTGAACGTGATGACAGAGAGGGAACAGCGCCACCATGTGCTGACAGGATAGAAGGACATGGAGGACATCCTGTTTGTCTGTCCTGTCGTCCCAAACGTTTAGCTTTGCCTGTCTTGCCTTTGTCTTTGCTGTATTTTGACCTCTGCGAGACTCCGCCCCCTTCCTGTGTCCTGTAGGTAGCGTCTCTGGAGTGCGTCTTTGACGGTTCGTCGACGTTAGGACAACAACAGCCGGAGCGTCCCTCCCCCACCTCCTCCACCCTTCACTCTCACGGAGAGGACAACTACTTCCCCTCCTGCTCCTCCAACCCCTACCCCCTGATCCAGGTAACCCCGCCCCCTCCTCCTCCTCCTCCTCCTCCTCCACCTTCACATCTTCATTCATTTATATTTTCACCGCTCCTCTTCTTGTGGATTGACTGCTTTTCCTGACTCCAGCGTTTCAGGCGTGACCTTCATGTTGTTGTGTTGTGGCGTTAGCAACTGTGTGTGTGTGTGTGTGTGTGTGAGACACGTGTGGAGCAGGACATGATTAGCCTAGCTTAGCATGACTGTAAAACAGTCAGTCTGTGTACTGTACACACACACACACACACACACATGAGAAGTGCCATGATGTCATAGATGATGTCATGTTTCTTCTGTGTTTGTATCATGGTCCTGTTCACGTGCTCGTGGATCTTTAATGTCGCGGTTAAACCCCAGGAACATGGATTATTCATTTCATTGTTAAGGGGATAGTTTTGTTTTTTTCTTTTTTTAAGTGTGGTTGTATGAGGTACTGACTGTAAAACATGGCTGCCAGTGGGTCCTCAAGGAAAAATTAATAATCTAAGTCAGCTTAACACTATGATATCTTCAGAACATGTTCACGTCTTTATCTCACTGTTAGACGGACTTTTCACTCACTCTCCCACACCAAAGTCCATAGAGAAAATCAGTGATTTTAGCTCACAGGGACACAGGAGCTGCTGGTCTACTGCTGCCTCGTGTGGTCACTTTGTGTCACTAAGTTAAGTCTAAATTAACTGTTTCACAAGCCGAATTTACAAAATAAGACATTTGAACTTAGTGATGGAGGCAGCAGTGGATCAACAGCTCCTGTGTCCCTGTGAGCTAAAATCACTGATTTTCTCTATGGACTTTGGTGTGGGAGAGTGAGTGGTTTACAAACTTGCCTGTTGTTGTGAAAGTCTTTTTCTTCACCTGCATGTGAACGTTTCACAGATAATATGTGAAGTTAAAAAAAAGAAAAGAAAAATATTATAAAAATATACTTATGTTCAAAAATGACGCTTTTTATTTAGATCCCTCTCGTTTTTATACTGTTATTGTAGTATTTGACGTTGCCTTTGTCTGTTTACATTTTTGTATTTTCCCTGACAGTTTATTTTCTTGACATCAGTGTGAATGTGGATGAGCAGTTTCCTGCTGCTATAACACCTGAATTATTTCTAGTCTGAGAATTGAAGTGGGACAGAGGTCAGCTGAGCACCCCACATCTCCCACAGGAGGAGGAGGAGGAGGAGGAGGAGGAGGAGCTGTGTGAGGTTTCCAGACTGCAGAGAGGAAGTAGAGATCAGAGGACTAACCTAGTCTCTCTCTCTGTGTCTCGTCAGTGCTGCAGTCTGTTGTTGCTGACGGAGGCTGCTCTCTCTCTCTCTCTCTCTCTCTCTCTCTCTCTCTCTCTCACCTGCTCAGCGATGTTCTCTCGCCCCGGCAGGTTAATCTGCCCCCCCGAGGCTCTTCCCTTGCTCTCGCTCTCTCGTTCTTGTCCAGTTGAACGCCTGGTGGCGACCACGTGTCAGTGAACACCTGCTCTTAAACTCAGCAGCTCCTCCGTCAGCTCATCTGCAGCCTCCTTGTTTTTGTCTGCGAGGAGGAGGAGGGGGGAGGGACACAAGGTGGAGTGAAGCCCCCCCCCCCCCCCCCCCCCCCCCCCCCCCCCCCGAGTGAAGCCCCTCCCCCCCCCCCCATAGTCTGCTCTTCAGCTAGTACCCCCTCTGCTGCCCCGCCGCAGCTGCTGCAGGAGCCAGAGGAGGCGACACGCTGCCTCCACCTCCCACCGCGGCAGCAGCAGCAGCAGCGGCAGCAGCAGCAGCAGCAGCAGCAGCATGCTCAACTCTGTGTGGTATGCCAAAAAGATGGGCCGCCGCATCATGGGCACACTGAGGAGAACCAAGCGGCTCCACCGGCGCCTCCTGGTAGGTCACCTCCTCCTCCTCCTTCACTTCCTTCAAAATGTGAGGACTTGAGGGGGAGGGGCTGCACCATGTCCCGCATGTTCTACAACATGTGTTCATATGATGGCGTGTGCGTGTGCGTACGTTGTACATGTCCTGATGTGAGAAAGTTGCAGCAGGAGCTGCTGCGTCACATCTGCTTCCATGCTGCGCTGAAGCTCGTCCACAGCAGCGGCGTCATCGTCACATACATGAAAACATGACGCTCGGGTCCGTGTGTGTGCGCGTGTGTTTGCAGATGTGAGGCGTGCAGCAGCGGCAGCAGCAGCAGCAGCAGCGGCAGCAGCGGCAGCAGCAGCAGCAGCAGCTCCTCTCTGCTGCTGAATGTTCCAGAGCGTTCAGCTGCTGTGGCTCAGATCAGATCTGTGTGTGTGTGTGAGAGATTCACCTGCATAAACAGCAGCAGCATCATGTTCTGGGCAGATGTGAAGGAACCCCTGCAGTAGCACATGCCTTCCCTCTCAGTGTTGCCTAGCAACCTCCCGGCTCCTGACACGCAGCGCTGCCTGCGTGTTCGCTGCCTCAAAGCCACATGTTAACATACGTGAAGAGGAACATATGTGACTCAAATGGGAAGTTGTCAGCACAGTGGTCACATGGTCATCTTCATCAGAGGTCAAATGAAGTGTCTTCACTTGTGACTTCATACTGTGAAATACTGAACCAGTCTGACCGGCAGAGACACAAGCAGCACACAGAAACACACCAAAGTCCATAGAGAAAATCAGTGATTTTAGCTCACAGGGACACAGGAGCTGCTGGTCTACTGCTGCCTCGTGTGGTCACTTTGTGTCACTGAGGTCAATCTGAACAAAGGATTTTAAACACTGAAGTGACAAAATAAGACATTTGAAGTTACTGATGGAGGCAGCAGTAGACCAGCAACTCCTGTGTCCCTGTGAGCTAAAATCACTGATTTTCTCTATGGACTTTGGTGTGGGAGAGTGAGTGGTTTACAAACTTGAGTTACCTGTTGGAAAAGTCTGTCTGACAATGAGATAAAGTTGGAACATGTTCTGAAGATACTGTAGATTTTATTAGCTGAGTCTTTTGTGAAGTGATTACACTGTGCTTTTGACAGCCATGTTTTCACTTTGTGCACCTCTGTGTTTCGGGCTGGTTCTCAGCAGCAGGGGGCGCCCACAGCACACTCTCAGGTCAACTGTTTGAACTGCTGCTGTCAACATGACACGTTCCTCTGAGCCTCGCTGCTGACACCGACCTGCAGCCGCTCTGCCTCACACCGGGGGGCGACATTGATTATTCATGCAGCCAGCAGAGCTTGGTGCTGACATGTGCCGCACTCAGTGAAGCAGAGTAATCGGCACGGCAACGAGAGATGACCAGAGAGAGAGATGGGGAGGGGCTGTGTGTGTGTGTGGTGGGCGGAGCTATCAGTAACAGTTTGGATCAGCCGCCGATCGAGTCCACATCTGAAGAACGTCAGGCATGAACGCGCGTCACCCGTGGCAGGAGCTCGTCTCCAAGGCCACGAACGGCACCGAGAAGAAGCCGACATGGGTCGACGTCAACCTGCACGAGTCCATCGCTCACCTGCACCCGCTGCAGAGGCAGCACGCCATCCAGCTCCACCGCCAGCACCAGCAGGAGAACCCACCTCAGGTCCAGGCCTCTGTGTCCACTTTCACCGCCTCCTGCCGAGCTCGTAGTCGATTCCTGAACCTGCGGGACAGCGTGAAGAAAAGCCCGACCAGGAGCACGGCCAAGGTCTTCAGCAGCAGGCCACACATCCGCCGGGTTCCCTCCACCTTCAGTCAGGTACTGATGTGGGTCTGGCTCTGGTTCTGGCGGACGCTTGGAGACACTTTGTGGTGAAGGCTCTGACTCGTTCAGGAGTTTTCAGCGTTAGTGACATGGTGAAACATTATTGTTGAAAATGGTTGTAATTCAGACACAAAATGGTGGAAAACGGTGGAGCGATGATGGTGGGATTTTATTGTCACCCATACTTTTCTGTTGTTTGGTGTCTGAATACAGAGGAAGGTGGTGCAGAGCTGGGAGCTTCTCACGTTTGGACTAACCTCTGTGCTAGCAGTAGCTAAATATTTAATGAGTAAGAGCATTAGCTTCTTCAGAGTGGCGCTGACTAGCTAAACATGTAATATAAAGAGATTTAGCTTCTTCAAATTGATGCTAACAGTAGCTAAACATAATATAAAGTGATTTAGATACTTGAAAGTGATGCTAACAGTAGGTAAACATATAATATAAAGAGATTAAGCTACTTGAGAGTGATGCTAACTGTAGCTAAACATATATTATAAATAGAGTTAGCTTCTTCAAAGTGATGCTAGTCACATGTTGGTTGACACGTGCAGCTTTTAAGAGCGTTAATATCTAAATCACAGTAGATTTTATTAATTCTTTGCTGTTTTCGCTGAGAGTGAACCTCTGGTTCTCAGCAGCAGGGGGCGCTCACAGCATAGTCAGTGTGGACTCTGTGTCAGTACAATCACACATGAGAAAAACCTGAACTACCCCTTTAACTTGTTCATCCCAGTGTAGGTGATCTGCTCTTTTCCTCCCAAAGATCCTGTCCAAACAGGAGCGCTCACTCCCACCCCCGTCTCGTCAGATTGGAATCGTCTGTGTGTTCCTGTGTTTGACAAACGTGTGTCGTTTTGGGGGAAACAGAGCTTGTGACCGCGGTGGATCAGTGAGCGCCGCACATGTGCGGCTGCCTGATCAATGTGGTCAATGTGTGGGGCCTAATTTTAGCAGCTGTTTGTTTTCCATGCGCTCGAGGTTCTGCTGCTGCTGCTGCACCAACTATTAAGCCTGTTCCAAGTGCAGTGGCACTTAACGGAGGTGGCGCGTTAAAAGCCTCCTCGTGCTTTGTTGTGGTTTCACGTGTCAGCTCCAGTCTTAACAGGGACATGATGACATGGCTCTTTGGTGTGACTCTTCTGAAATGATGTGGCAGAATTTATCATCCATCAGATATTTAAATATCTAAGATTAAAGCAGCTGTATATGATTTGTTTCACTTCATGTTTGTTTTAAACTGATTTTCTCTATGGACTTTGGTGTGGGAGAGTGATTGGTTTACTGTTGTTTCCTGCTGGAAAAGTCTGTCTAACAGTGAAATAAAGACGGTAAACGTGTTCTTAAGATATCATAGACCTAAACTGATGTAGATTTTATCTTTTAAGTCTTTTCAGAAGTGGATAAGCTGATAATCGTTTTCAATACAAAACTCCATAGAGAAAATCAGTGATTTTAGCTCACAGGGACACAGGAGTTGTTGATCCACTGCTGCCTCCATCTGTATGTTCAGATGTGTTGTTTTGTGAATTCTGTGTTAAAAATCCTTTGTTCAGATTTACCTCAGTGACACAAAGTGACCACACGAGGCAGCAGTAGACCAGCAGCTCCTGTGTCCCTGTGAGCTAAAATCACTGATTTTCTCTATGGACTTTGGTGTGGGAGAGTGAGTGGTTTACAAACTTCACTTTCCTGTTGGAAAAGTCTGTCTGACAGTGAGATAAAGACGTGAACATATTCTTAAATGTAAACCCTGTCAGGTTGTACAAGGTAGAAGTGACCTTTGACCTTCTGTGTCGCTGAAAGAGTTGATCTCTCTCTGTAATATTTGCAGCTTTTTCAATAATCACAATGTGAGGGACTGAGGATTGAACACACACACACACACACAGAGCAGCAGATGTGCCAAATTTGTCACATCATCTGACGAGTGTCAGGTAATCTGCAAATCACAGAGCGTCTTCTTGTGATTGGCTCGACCTCTGACCTTCTGAAGACCTCAAACTCCGCCCCGCTGACACCACAGCACGACCGAAACAAACACATGACAGGGCACAGTCCACGCCTGACGATCCACACCGACACCCATCCTCCTTTCTTCTGCTGCTCTTCATCTGTCTAACCTTTGACCACTCACCATGCTATTGTTCAGCAGGCTGATGCTGCCCCGCCTTCCTCCTCCATAATCCCCGTGATCCCAATCTCACCAATCCCAGCAGAGACCACCGTCATCCCTGCCACATCACAGGTTTTTTCGTTTAATTTTGCTCTTGTCTTTTTCTCTGTTCCTTCATCTTCAGTCTCTCCCTCGTCTGTTCGTCTTTTTGTTTCTGAAACTGAAACTGCTGAAGCTGAAGGTTAAACTGCTGAAGCTGCTGAAGCTGAAGCTGCTGAAGCTGAAGGTTAAACTGCTGAAGCTGAAGCTCCTGAAGCTGAAGGTTAAACTGCTGAAGCTGAAGCTCCTGAAACTGAAGGTTAAACTGCTGAAGCCTAAGCTTCTCAAGCAGAAGCTGCTGCTGAAGCTGAAGCTCATGAAGCTGAAGCCCCTTAAGCTGAAGGTTAAGCTGCTGAAGCTGAAGGTTAAACTGCTGAAGCCTAAGCTTCTCAAGCAGAAGGTTAAACTGCTGAAGCTGAAGCTCCTGAAGCTGAAGGTTAAACTGCTGAAGCTGAAGCTCCTGAAGCTGAAGGTTAAACTGCTGAAGCTGAAGCTCCTGAAGCTGAAGGTTAAACTGCTGAAGCTGAAGCTCCTGAAGCTGAAGGTTAAACTGCTGAAGCTGAAGCTCCTGAAGCTGAAGGTTAAACTGCTGAAGCTGAAGCTCCTGAAGCTGAAGGTTAAACTGCTGAAGCTGAAGCTCCTGAAGCTGAAGGTTAAACTGCTGAAGCTGAAGCTCCTGAAGCTGAAGGTTAAACTGCTGAAGCTGAAGCTCCTGAAACTGAAGGTTAAACTGCTGAAGCCTAAGCTTCTCAAGCAGAAGCTGCTGCTGAAGCCCCTGAAACTGAAGCTTCTCAAGCTGTAGCTGCTGCTGAAGCTGAAGCTCATGAAGTTGAAGCTCCTGAAGCTGAAGCCCCTTAAGCTGAAGGTTAAGCTGCTGAAGCTGAAGGTTAAACTGCTGAAGCCTAAGCTTCTCAAGCAGAAGCTGCTGCTGAAGCCCCTGAAACTGAAGCTTCTCAAGCTGTAGCTGCTGCTGAAGCTGAAGCTCATGAAGTTGAAGCCCCTTAAGCTGAAGGTTAAGCTGCTGAAGCTGAAGGTTAAACTGCTGAAGCCTAAGCTTCTCAAGCAGAAGCTGCTGCTGAAGCCCCTGAAACTGAAGCTTCTCAAGCTGTAGCTGCTGCTGAAGCCCCTGAAACTGAAGCTTCTCAAGCTGTAGCTGCTGCTGAAGCTGAAGCTCCTGAAGCTGAAGCCCCTTAAGCTGAAGGTTAAGCTGCTGAAGCTGAAGGTTAAACTGCTGAAGCCTAAGCTTCTCAAGCTAAAGCTGAAGCTGCTGAAGCTGAAGCCGTAGCTTCTCAAGCTGAAGCTGAAGCACCGGAAACTGAAGCTCCTGCTAAAGCTGAAGCTGAAATTGTCGGGTCAGAGCTTGGAGGGAAGTCACTCAGGTTTCATTTGCGTGACCGTCGCTGACGATGATGGGAGGGCGTGATTTTATTTTGGAGGGGTGTTGTCTCGTGACGAGGCTTCCTTCTGACGATGCCATGTGTCTTCTCTCCTCAGGCCAATCCTGCTCCTGTGGTGGTCAACGCAGACAGTCTGGACACGCCCCCATATGTGAGTCCATGCTGCAACAAGAATTCAAACACTTCAGTGCAGTGGTTCCCAAACACTGGGTCGGGAACTTTTTTAGGGCCCCCCAAACTAATTTTACAGGATTTTCCCAACCTTTAAGTCAGATTTATGTAAATATGTTCTAAATAACACAACTTAACAAAAATATGCCTGAAAATATTCGTTTACACATTCAATACGAAGTTAGCTGTTACAGATATAGCTGTAAATTAGTTGCTACGTTATGAACAAATGTTCCTTGCTTATGTCTTTTAATAACTTAAGGTTTAAAGGATGTCATTGATTGACTAACGTACCTGTCTGTCATTCATGGACCCGCCCATATATTTAGATTATCGATTTATCAGTTTTAGTGTTTTTAATAATCAAAACGAAGTTGTTTTCAGCTTCTCAAATGTGAATATTTTTACATCTCAATATTTTGTGAGTATACAAATGCAATAAAGTATCATCTGCATAGAAAGAAACATACTGTTCTACTGTTGAATACTTAACTACAGTATTGATTGATTACTAAATTGATTAATGTGTGTGTGTTTGCAGGTGAACGGGACAGAGGCTGATTATGAGTATGAGGAAATCACACTGGAGAGGGTAAGACTCCACCAGGAAGACATTTTGGGTCCTTAAATTGTTTTTTACTCAGATTACTCAGGTCACTTGAATGCACACTGATTATTCTGAGGGATGTATTCAGATTACATTCTATTGACATCAATGGAAAAATGTCATCTTAAAACATCAGTTTTATCTTTTCTGTCTCCTCCGTGTTCACTAACCGTAAAAACCATGGACCCAAATCTATCTTGGGTTAGCCATTGTTAGCCATTCAGCCAGTCAACGGTAAACGTAGCAGTGTTTGTACGCGTGGCAGCCATCTTAGAATCCCATGTTCGGGTCGGTGAGGTCGCTCCAAGTTTCCACAGTTTCACAAGTGAAACTCACCATTTGTCTTGATAACTGAATTTCTGACGGCAGTTCAAACGTTGCCTTTTCATTCATGAACAGCTGATATTCTGCCCCCTGCTGGTTCCTCGGTGTAGCCCAGTGGAATCGCCCTCGTTGTCTGAGGTTAAGAGTTCAAATCTTGCATGGTGCATTGATTGATGTGTTTGGTTTCCAGGGCAACTCAGGTTTGGGCTTCAGCATCGCAGGCGGCACAGACAACCCACACATCGGAGAAGACCCCAGTATCTTCATCACCAAAGTCATAGCAGGAGGAGCCGCCGCCCAGGACACACGACTCAGGTCAACACACACACACACACACACACGAGTTAACGCTGCTACAACCCGTTAATTTTGTTAATTCATGAATCCATTCTAAAATGTTTAAATTCTTCATGTATAATAACTAACTAACAGTTAATCTTTAAAATCTCATTTACAAACTGTATGAAAAATATGTCATTAACCTCATCAACATTATAAAAAACATTCTTTATCAACTGATTCACTGTGAAGCTTCCAAACGACCCGTTCATTCCAGAGTCCTGCTGTTAAAGCTGGTGTCTGTTACCCAGAATCCCCTGCTGTGCTGTGTTGCCTTTCGCTGCTTCATTCATAATGTATCAGTGTGACACACCTGATCCCGGTGATGAAGAGGATGATGAGGATGGGCTGTTGGCTCTCACTGTTAGAAGTTTGTGAACCACTCACTCTCCCACACCAAAGTCCATAGAGAAAATCAGTGATTTTAGCTCTCGGGGACACAGGAGCTGCTGGTCTACTGCTGCCTCGTGTGGTCACTTTGTGTCACTGAGGTGAATCTGAACAAAGGATTTAAAATGCTGAAGTGACAAAATAAGACATTTGAACTCATCGATGGAGGCAGCAGTGGATCAACAACTCCTGTGTCCCTGTGAGCTAAAATCACTGATTTTCTCTATGGAGTTTGGTGTGGGAGAGTGAGTGGTTTACAAATGTCAGTTTCCTGTTGGAAAAGTCTGTCTAACAGTGAGATAAAGACGTGAACTACGTTCTGACGATATCGTGGACTTAAACTGACACAAGTCTTTCGTTAAACGGTGAATATCTATTCTTAGCAGCTACAGGCTGGTTCTCAGCAGCAGGGGGCGCTCGCAGCTCAGATAGTCCAGCCACACTTTCCACAATCTGGCCTTTTAGTAACAGAATATGAATTTTTCTATTTCTTGTTACCTTCAGTCAAACACCTTAAATCAGTGTCCAGTCTCAGGACGCCTGTGTGCTGCTGCTGTTTCAGGGTGAACGATGTCATTCTGAGGGTCAACGAAGTGGACGTTCGAGACGTGACCCACAGCCGCGCCGTGGAGGCCCTGAAGGAGGCGGGTTCGCTGGTCCGACTCTACGTCCGCCGCAGGAAACCCGTGTCTGAGAAAGTGATGGAGATCAAACTGGTGAAGGGACCCAAAGGTAACCGTGGTGACGGTGGTAGAATGTGGTGGTAGTTTAAAAATGGTCAGTCCAGATCTCACTGAGTCCTGGTCCTGGTGTGGTGCAGGTCTGGGCTTCAGTATCGCAGGTGGAGTCGGGAACCAGCACATCCCGGGCGACAACAGCATCTACGTCACCAAGATCATCGAAGGAGGCGCCGCACACAAAGACGGGAGGCTGCAGATCGGAGACAAACTGTTGGCTGTAAGCATGTGGCCACGCCCATCTACTTCCTGTTTACGCGAAATGTCACCTGACTCCAAACACTTCCTCTTTTGTTAACATCCAACTTTTAAACAGCAGAGATGGCACTTGTTGCTCTGTTGCCGGGAGGAAATGACACAGTTTTTAGTAACAAAAACAACACATAATAACATGTTGATGTTAGAAAAAAACATTAAATATGTTACCAAAAACTTCAATTACCAAAATATTTTACCATTGCTGAAAGTGTGAAGCTAACATTACAGAAAAAGTTACTGATGTACATGAATAGTTTTTTATTAATTAAATTACAATCAAGAAGGAATATAACATAAACAAAACAATTTTTAAAAAGCTGTTTTTATGAATATACGACAAAATTTGTACAAAAAAATCAAATTTATGTTCGCTAAAATACAACCCTGCCCTTTTCAAAATAAAAGCTTATTCTCTGTTCATGCTTAAAGACAACCCTGTTATTTCCAAAGTAAAAGTCTGTTTCTGTTCATCCATGCTGAAACACGACCTTGTAGTTTTCAAAATAAAAGTCTCGGTTTCTGTTCAGCCATGGTGAAACACCACTTTAGTTGTCAAAATAAAAGTCAGTTTCTGTTCATCACATGAAAACAAAATAAAAGCTTTATCAACTAGATGTTTTGTTTGGGGTTTTTTGTTAATCTGCAGGTGAACAGCTCTTGTCTGGAGGAAGTGAGCCACGAACACGCCGTCACTGCCTTGAAAAACACTCCGGACGTGGTTTACTTGAAAGTGGCTAAACCCAACAGTGTCTTCATGAATGACAGCTTCGCTCCGCCCGACCTCACCAACTGTGAGCCGCCACGTTCTTCCTCTGTCCAGCTTTGTCTCACTGTCACAGCCACGTTAAAACTTGGTGTTAACCATCTAGCTAATCTCTGTCACGATGTTAGCTTTTGTAGCTTTATTACGGCCCAGAAGGCAGCGATGTTTCATTTCACGTAAATAAACGCGTGTGCGTACGTCAGCCTTGTTCTGGAAGCTCTGACTCCACTTGTTATGTCTGTCTGTTGTAGCGTACTCGCAGCACATGGAGAACCATATCAGCCCGCCCACCTTCCTGGGTCAGCCCCTCCCACCACCAGCATCATCGGGACGCTACTCCCCGACACCGAAGAGCATGCTGGGAGATGATGATGTCACACGGTGAGATCACAGTCTGACTCTGATGTTTGTTATTTAATGAAACACTGACCTTGTCAGGACCAATAGTCCTAATGGAGACCAAGACCTGGTCCTAGTGAGCCACAACCTCATTTCTGAGGAACTGGTTAAGTTTAGGATTAAGATTTGAATTGTGGCTGTGGAAGTTTCCCATTGAAGTTAAGTGGGGTTTTCATGGACGTCTAGAGGATATCCAATTGAAGTGAATTGAGTTTCCCGTTGAAGTAGAGTGGGTTTTTCATTGAAGCCTAGAGGATATCCAATTCAATTGAATTGGGTTTCCCATTGAAGTTAAGTGGGGTTTTCATGGACGTCTAGAGGATATCCAATTGAAGT
>JAFBJR010000135.1:26088-36846 GCA_016785285.1 Brachirus orientalis
ATTGCAAACTTAAACTGACAGATTTTATTATTTAAGTCTTTTCATAAGTGGATAAACTGATAATTGTCTTCAATACAAAAATTCATAGAGAAAATTAGTAATTTTACATTACAGCACATGGGAGTTGTTGATCCACTGCTGCCTCCATCACTAAGTTCAAATGTCTTATTTTGTGAAATTCTGTGTTAAAAATCCTTTGTTTAGATTTACCTCAGTGACACAAAGTGACCACACGAGGCAGCAGTAGACCAGCAGCTCCTGTGTCCCTGTGAGCTAAAATCACTGATTTTCTCTATGGACTTTGGTGTGGGAGAGTGAGTGGTTTCCTTTTGGAAAGGTCCAACAGTGAGAATGATGTCATAGAGTTGTGCCTAGGCGATGCTGACCTCTGACCTTTTGTCTCGTCGAACCACAGGGTGGAGAAGAAAGAGAGGGCGAGGTTAAAGACGGTGAAGTTCAACGCCAAGTCTCGAGAACGCGGGGTGAGTGTTGACAAGCAGCTGATGATGCATGACGTTTTCCAGAATGAAGCGCCGCCGCTGCCACCTGAGCTCCGCCCACTAATGAAACTAACGTGTGAAGCCGCTGACCAGTTAACAGCATGTGGACGTCTGCGGTCTCTGAGCGACGGCCTCCTCGGCGCCTTTTAAACGTGTGCTGCTTTAACCCGTGTCTCCTGAATGCATCGCCTGACGCCGTCAACGCCGCTCTGTAACATACGGTTTGACCCCGGCGGGGGGTGGGGGGGTTGGGCAGGGGAAACGCTTGACATTGATGTCTGACTGTCTGCTGCTCACACTGTCTTCTTCACCACTCACCCTCTCATCTCGCCCTGTCTCTCTCTAACGCTTAGCATCTAACATCCACCGTTGTTAAATGATGAAGCTGCCGGCATCTGGTGATTACGTTTGACATAGCGCTACATTGTTTTCTCTCCAGTCAACATGGCAGAAGAGTGCTCCATCTTTTGGGCTTAGTTTGCTACATTTAGCCAAAACGTAGCTATGTTGTTCGATTGGTTACAAAAGCTAACATTTTTGCTGCTGCTAACAGTACTGCAGCCTCCTCCACTGAAGCTAACACTCATCATGTTTTTATGTGTTAGCATCACTTTAAATAACCTATCACTCACTATGATTTAATGTGTCACTAGTATTAGCATCACTTTGTAGAAGCTAATACTTATGTATTAAACATGTAACTACTTTTAGCATCACTTTGAAGAAGCTAGTGCTCATGCTTTAAACATGTAACTACTTTTAGCATCACTTTGAAGAAGCTAGTGCTCATGCTTTAAATGTGTAGCTACTGCTAACATCACTTTGAAGAGGCTAACACTTACATATGTATTAAATATGTAGCTACATTTAGCATCACTTCGAAGAAGCTAATACTTATGTATTAAACATGTAACTACTTTTAGCATCACTTTGAAGAAGCTAATACTTATGTATTAAACATGTAACTATTTTTAGCATCACTTTGAAGAAGCTAATACTTATGTATTAAACATGTAACTACTTTTAGCATCACTTTGAAGAAGCTAGTGCTCATGCTTTAAATGTGTAACTACTTTTAGCATCACTTTGAAGAAGCTAGCACTCATTTTTTAAATGTTTAGCTACTGTTAACATCACTTTGAAGAGGCTAACACTTACATATGTATTAAATATGTAGCTACGTTTAGCATCACTTTGAAGAAGCTAACACATATGTATTAAACATGTAGCTACTGCTAGCATTACTTTGAAGAAGCTAGCGCTCATGTTTTAAATGTGTAGCTACTGTTAGCAAACACTTTGATTTCATTGACGGAACCAAAAACACAAAACTCAATTTCAAATTTCAAAAGCGTCCGTTTGTTCTGCAACAAAAATATTCTGATGTCAGTTTAGCAGAGAGTTTATGCTCCGCCCCTTTTAGCTGCTGGCAGGTCACATGACGTCCTCAGAGCTTTGTCAGTCAGCTGATCTCTGCATGTTGCCTGCATGTCTCTCTCTCTCATGTTGCCTTCACTGTGTCTCTGTAAATGTCGCCGTTTCAGGTTCACTGTTTTCACTTTATTCTACAAAGAACAAAGTCAGTCTGACTCTGTGGCTCCACCCACTTTTTATTTACTCACAAAAAACTGTCAAAGTGCGACTCATCAGAATCAAGAACGGGACGATGATTCACATTATTTATCATAAAAATCTTTAAACGCACTCTACATTTTTGGTTTTTATCTCTGTTTTAATGATTTATTAACATCTAAAAATTCACACACACAAACAAACAAATGTAACAAAAAACATGTTTGACAAAACGTCAGTAAAAGAACTTTGTAGAAAAACTTTGAACAAGTTGTTTAAGTTACTGATCTGCTTTAAAGTCTTCAGAAATGTTTCTGAACTTTACGCCTGTTTTTCAGTGGAAACCGTGGTTTCCTGTAAACACACAGATAATAACAGTGATAATGTCGATTCACCAGCATCAAACACCTCAACAGTCCTGTTTCTTATTCTGGTTTTAACATAATAACTGATCAATAACTGATCAATAACTGATCAATAACTGGTCAATAACTGGTCAATAATCAGTCGATAAGACACACGTGTTGTTCAGACACAGAGACAGACAGAGACGTCTCATTCTGTCCTCATCTTTTCTTCTGTTTTTATTCCATCACCACCTCCTCCTCCTCCTCCTCCTATTTCTCCTCCTACTTTCCTCCTTTTTCCCCTCCTTTTTCTCCTCCTCCTCATTTCCTCTTCTTCCTCCTCCTCCTCATTTCCTCCTCTTATTTCCCCTCCTCCTCTTCCTCTTCCTCCTCCTTGTACTCTTATTCTTCCTCCTCTTTCTCCTCCTCTTTCTCCTCCTTCTTCTCCTCCTTTTTCTCCTCCTCTTCCTCCTTCTCCTTTTCCTCCTCTTATTTCCCCTCCTCCTCTTCCTCCTCCTTTTACTCGTATTCTTCCTCCTCCTCCTCCACTTCCTCCTCCTCCTCCTCCTCCACTTCCTCTTACTCCTCCTCCTCCTCCACTTCCTCTTACTCCTCTTCCTCCTCCTCCTCCTCCTCCTCCTCCTCCTCCTCCTCCTCCTCCTCCTCCTCCTCCTCCTCCTCCTCCTCCTCCTCCTCCTCCTCCTCCTCCTCCTCCTCCTCCTCCTCCTCCTCCACTTCCTCCTCCTCCTCCTCCTCTTTCTCTTCCTCCTTTTACTCTTACTCTTCCTCCTCTTTCCTCCTCCTCCTCCTCCTCCTGTTCCTCTTCCTCCTCCTCTTCCTCCTCCTCCTCCTCCTCCTTCTCTTCCTCCTCCTCCTCCTCCTCCTCAGCAGTCTCTCAATGACAAGCGTAAAAAGAACCTCTTTTCCCGAAAGTTTCCGTTCTACAAGAACAAAGAGACGAACAAGCAGGAGACCAGCGATGTTGACCGTGAGTACCAGTGCTGCGGGGAGGGGGCGGGGCAGGGGCGGGGCTTGACTGGTCAGCGACAGGAAGAGAGGTCAGCTGGTGGCGGCGTGCTGCAAACGTGCCGGTGGTTGTCATGGTAACAAGGCTTGGCTCAAACTGCCATGATTCACTGAGCTGCTAAAATAAATCAATCATTAAATGGAACCAAAACGCCCCCTGGTGGTGGTCCTCAGAAATCTGTCCCATGAATATCTGAGCCGTGAACTTGGTTACACCCTGCTCCTCCTCCTCAGTGGAGGAAAGATGGCCGCCCTGTTGCCGTGGCGATCAGCGTTGTTCCCTCTGCTCTCAGTCTGTCGCTGTTACTCAGTAACGTTGTTTCTGTGGTTGTTCTGTTTTCTCCTCGTTGTTTCTCGGCTGCGCTGACGTCAGGACAACAGCGACGACGTTCTTTCCAAAGGCCACAGTAAGTCTGTTCCCTCCCCCAAAAACTCCCATCAGCCCCTTGGGTTCCCTCCAGGATCCAGATTCATCCAACAGCTTTTAGATTTAAAACATAAGTTAAAGTTAGTCATTTTAACTGATGAAAGGAATAGTTCATGTTTTTTTATGGAAAAAAAACCAGAAGAACTGACAGATAGTCAGAGTTGACTGAGCTGTGAGCGCCCCCTGCAGCTGAGAAACAGTCTGAGACACAGAGGCTCACTCTCAGTGAAAATATGGCTGATAAAAAAACACAATTTCAATCACTTTCCAAAAGACGCGTGTAATAAAATTATGTAATTTTGAGTCTACGATATCTTCAGATCATGTTCACGTCTTTATCTCACTGTCGGACAGACTTTTCCAACAGGAAAGTGAAGTTTGTAAACCACTCACTCTCCCACACCAAAGTCCA
The DNA here is from genome assembly GCA_016785285.1 of Brachirus orientalis. NCBI lineage: Eukaryota > Metazoa > Chordata > Actinopteri > Pleuronectiformes > Soleidae > Brachirus > Brachirus orientalis. The sequence goes on from JAFBJR010000135.1 coordinate 30,373, forward strand.
TAGAGAAAATCAGTGATTTTAGCTCACAGGGACACAGGAGCTGCTGGTCTACTGCTGCCTCGTGTGGTCACTTTGTGTCACTGAGGTAAATCTGAACAAAGTGTTTTAATTGCCGAATTTAAAAAATAAAAGATTTGAACTTAGTGATGGAGGCAGCAGTGGATCAACAACTCCTGTGTCCCTGTGAGCTAAAATCACTGATTTTCTCTATGGACTTTGGTGTGGGAGAGTGAGTGGTTTACAAACTTCACTGTCTAACAGTGAGATAAAGACGTGAACATGTTCTGAAGATGTTGTGGACTTAAGAAAACGCAGATGTCTGTAATCTGAGAGTGAACCTCTGTGTCTGGTTCTCAGCAGCAGTGGGCTGCAATCAAACAATCTGCAAAAAACCCCAATCATTTTATATCATTTTAACTTTTATAATGTGGTTTTCTCTGTAAAACTCAGGACAGTCATGTGACTACCTCGTGTTTGTTGGTGGATGTGGATTTAAATGGATACATATGGATATTGACTGTTTTTGATGATGTAATATTTAGGTTTTGTTCACATGACGTGAAATTAAGTGAATGTGTGAAATTAAAAGTGTAAATAAAGGGTCAAATCATCATGTGAGTGACAGGTGAAATGAACCAGTGATGATGTCATCATCACATGACATCGAGTCTCACCATTTGAACCAATCTAAGGTGCGGTTCGTTATGTTTATGTCATCGCTTTTCTGTCACTATTTAAATCTGATCAATCCATGATTGTTTTGATTGATCAGCAGAATCGTTTACAGTTTCTGTGTCGCTGCTTTGTTTCCACTTTGACTTGAAAACATCGTACGGCTGAAAGTTTGTCGGGACAAAGACCTACTTCCTGTTAGCCAGTTGTTGTTTGTTACAAAAATATTTGCTTCTCATTTATTTCTTTTTTTTACGAACTTGGCATCGTTACGCCGTTGACGATGTGGGAGTCTTTCGCAAAGTTTACGCTAACGTGACCATGAGCTAGCCTTTGTTTTTGTTACAAATTCCTTAAAGCTCTGATTTCTGTCGTCTGCCCCCTAGTGGGACACTTCGGTAACACGTGAGGTTTGCGCAGTAATTAGGCAAATAAACAACAATGCGTGGTCAAACAGGAAGTATGTCTGCTGTCACACTGTCACTGATCCCAAGGCTGCTGATTGGTCACAGCTCAGCGGCAAAGCATCATGGGATATCGGTGCCCTCAGCTGACTCTGTTCTCCTGTGATTTCAGAACACGTGACCTCGAACGCCAGCGATAGCGAGAGTAGCTACCGTAAGTCCGACGCTCTGCCGCTGCACGCGGTTTACGAAAAACACTAACGGCCAGTGTGACCCCGACTAACCCCCCCTCCTCCCCCCCCACAATGATCATATTAATGAGCACTGCTGATTGGCCGGTAACTGCATGACCTCAGAGCATCGGCTGCTAATGCTCCTGAGCGCCCCCTGGGTGCTGCATGAAAACAACAGCTTCAATCAAACCACCATCTTGTTTCTGTTCGAATTTCAAAGCAGAGGCGATGGAGGCTCAGTGGTACAGTGAGTTGCCTTTCAACATGAAGGTTGTGGGTTCCATTCCTGGTTCTACTAGTCTATATGCTGATGTGTCCTTGAGCAAGACACCTAGCTTAAGCCCTAGCTTAAGCCCCCGACAGCCCGTGAATGGGTATGACATCAAGATCTTTAGTTAGCATTAGACATTTTATAGACCCGACCTTTGACCTCTGCGTCTGAACTGCAAACCTGTTCTACGTCCATGTTTGATGTCACCACTAGGTGTCACTCAATCACACCTTCATTTAGCCATTGTGTGACATCACAGCTGCTGAAGGGGCGGGGCCAAATATGAAACTGTTACGTCGAGGGAATTGGACCTTAATGTAACGAAACATTTTAAACAGATTTTTATAAATCTGTGCTGTGAATAGAATTTTTCACCAGCTTCACTACCTGAAGACTCCTGACGGGGGCGCTCATCACAGGAACGATGCTAAAGTAGCAGAAGTGAAGATGTCAGAGCTTCAGTCGGACGCTTATCGATTATCGCAGAATCAGCGAGTCGCAGTTTCAGTGTTGTCGCGTCGTAGTTCCCTCCAGAGTTTTGCTGAAATTCCCATCATGCACTTGTTAAATGCTATTTCTTATCTGCTCTAATTATTGTCAGTGAGAAATAACATCAAACAGCAAAAAATGATTTTATTATTTTAAAGGGACAGTTCAGGTGTTTTAATGTTCTGAACCAAGTTTCTCTCTTAGATCTTTCTTCCTCACATCCTTCACTTCACCATCACCTTATCTTCTTCCTTCCTTCGTCACCTGCTCCTGACCGACTGTGTGTGTGTGTGTGTGTGTGCACGTGCGTGTGCAGGTGGACAGGAAGAGTACGTCTTGTCGTATGAACCCGTCGTTCAGCAGGAAGGTAACTTCACCTTTAAATGAATATTTATATAAGTTTTTAATTTAATGTCCAAACATTTAGAAAGAAGTTGAAAGTTACTGTAAAGTGAAAAAGGTCATGACCCCTTTAATGTCCTCACACATTTGTCCCTCATGTCAGAAAACGTCAGCTTCCAAAAACTGCTGACGTAAAATATTACACATTCTTTTTTGCTGCTATGAACAATTTTGTCTTTTTTTGTGTAGCTTAAACATTTTAGTCGAATTTAAGGAGACAAATGTCATGTACATTCATTCAACAGAATCTCTGAAATTATGAAACATTCCACAATAACGACCTGATTGAAGTGTCTTGGTTGATGTTTGTGGAACCAGCGAGTTGTTATACAATTTGTTGGTCTGACGTTTGAGTGTGAAGAATGTTGCAGTTTGTGTCACCACTGTGAAGCTGCTGAAAATGATGAAATATTCGACTTAAATAAACGATAACACGAATGTCCAAATTGTGCTAAATAATTTTTTCATTAAGAAATGTAGAACCACTTAGAAGCTAATGGCTTTTTTGAAGTTTTTACTTCATTTTTATTTCTGAAAATGAAGTAATAGTATCAGTAAACTGTTAACCACGACTACATCAAAGATTGTGGAGCTATAGTAAGAAGTTGACACTTTTGAAAATGTTTTCAGTTCAGTTTTAATTGAGACGATGAAACATTTCAGTTAGAAAAATGCAAACGATAATTTTCTACCGGAGCTGAACGTTACCAGGTTTGAAAGTTTCTTCGTTGAACTTTGTGAAACTTAAGTAACAAGCAGAATTATTATTATTTTATTATTATTTTTGAAGTTTTTAATTCCTTTTCATCGAGAATAAAAGAGAATGTTGGGGTAAAATGGACCCTGCTGAGGTTTGGTTCTGTCCGACAGTGAACTACACTCGACCCGTCATCGTCCTCGGACCCATGAAAGATCGGATCAACGACGACTTGATCTCCGAGTTTCCCGACAAGTTTGGATCCTGCGTCCCGCGTACGTTGCAGACTGTCTTCATCTTCACAGATTATTCATCTGGATTAAATCTCAAACCACCAACGTGTTTCTCTGGCCCCTCCCCTCAGACACGACGCGGCCGAAGCGGGATTACGAGGTGGACGGCAGAGATTATCACTTCGTGGTGTCCAGGGAGCAGATGGAGAAGGACATCCAGGACCATAAGTTCATCGAGGCGGGTCAATACAACAACCATCTGTACGGAACCAGCGTGCAGTCGGTCCGAGAGGTCGCCGAGAAGGTAACGCCCCCTGCTGCTCCTCACTGTTACAGGGAAACACGGTTTGAAAGTCAATGACGACATGATGACCAGGCCTCATGTTTGTGGAAAACAGTTAAAGGGATAGTTAAGGTTTTTTTGAAGTCTGGTTTTGTGTTACTTACAATGAAAATGAAAGACAACAAAAACGTCTGCGACATAACAGGTTCAAGTCTACGATGTCTTAAGAACATGTTCACGTCTTCATCTCACTGTCAGACAGACTTTTCCAACAGGAAAGTGACGTTTGTAAACCACTCACTCTCCCACACCAAAGTCCATAGAGAAAATCAGTGATTTTAGCTCACAGGGACACAGGAGCTGCTGGTCTACTGCTGCCTCGTGTGGTCACTTTGTGTCACTGATTTAAATCTAAATAAAGGATTTCAAATGCAGAATTGAGAAAATAAGACATTTGAACTTAGTGATGGAGGCAGCAGTGGATCAACAACTCCTGTGTCTCTGTGATGTAAAATCACTGATTTTCTCTATGGACTTTGGTGTGGGAGAGTGAGTGGTTTACAAACTTCACTTTCCTGTTGGAAAAGTCTGTCTAACAGTGAGATAAAGGCGTGAACATGTTCTGAAGATATCACAGACTTAAAATGACGTCGATTTTCACTACTGGAGTGTTTTGCTATGTAACTACGATCATGTTCAGGGCAAACACTGCATCCTGGACGTGTCAGGAAACGCCATCAAGAGGCTGCAGTTGGCTCAGCTTCACCCCATCGCTGTCTTCATCAAACCCAAGTCTGTGGAGAACATCATGTGAGTGTCCTTCGTCCAGCTTTTTTCCCCCATCTTCATCCTCACTTCCTGTTTTGTTTCTCTCACCGACTTCTCTCTTCCTGCAGGGAAATGAACAAGCGCCTGACGGACGAGCAGAGCAGGAAAACCTTCGACAGAGCCACGAAGCTGGAGCAGGAGTTTACCGAGCACTTCACAGGTGAGACGCTGCAGCAGCGCCCCCCAGTGGCCTGGACGCACGGCGCGGGGAATAATCACACTACTGTGTGTGTGTGTGTGTGTGTGTGTGCGCGTGTGTGTGTGTGTGCACAGCCATCGTTCAGGGCGACACTCTGGAGGAAATCTACGATCAGGTGAAGCAGATCATCGAGGAACAGTCGGGTCCGTTCATCTGGGTTCAGTCCAAGGAGAAGTTGTGAAGATCAAACTCTTCCTCCTCCTCCTCTTCCTCTTTAGTTTGTTTCCTTTTGTCCAGCGTCACTTTCCTGACCAGCAGAGTGAAGCACACAGGAACTCTGATGACATCACACTCATGGTACCGCCCCTCAACTGAGGAGGAGGAGGAGCCGAAGAAAACGAGAAAAGTACGATTAGATTTCTTTTTCTTTTGAGTTTTTTTAGTTGTTTTTTTTTCTTCTCTTGTTGGTGAAGAGACATCGGTGACGGACGATGAAGATGATGATGATGATGATGATGATGTCATCCGTGGGCGAAGACGTTAAAAGCAGAACTTTGCACGTTTGATCTTCAAGAGCATGTCACTTAATTTCCCATCAGCCCCTTCACCTCAGCGCGTGACATCATCTCCTTTGTTTTGTTTTTGTGTCGCGGCGCTCTGCAGTTCCATCTCGGCTGCCAGGGGGCGTCGCACTCACCGTCGCGAGCAGCGTTTCTTCTAACGATGTTTGATTTGTTTCCACGCTCACCTTCAGCGGACGAGGTCAAAGGTCACAGGAAGCAGCGATGGAAATACGATCACTTTGGTAACGGATCAAAAATATTCTAATCACATTAAAAAAAAAACATAGAACAAGAAAAGGCTGAAATCTAAAATAAAAACATTTGTGAACATTTTATTTTATTGAATTAAAAAAAAATAATTTATTTTGCGTTTTATCTCACATTTCAGAGTTTGTTGTTGTCATGACAACAATAATTATATACTTTAAGTCACATGTTGCGCTAACACCGGACAACAGGCTCTTTTTTTCTCTGTCAACAATTATCCAAGTGATGTGGTCAGCGACTGAGGCGAATGCTAAGCTAACACTAGCAGGATATACACGCCGTTTATTTTCCCACATATTTCAGATAAATTTGAGTCGTCACAACAACAATAAAATACTTTGCGACTTTTTTACCCCACGCTTTTAAACGGTGACAGAATCACATAGCGACTGCGCTCATGAAGCTAATGCTAAGCTTGTAGTAAAGTGAACGGGTCTTCACTCTATGCCCCGCCCTCCTCTTCTTTTTCTCTACGCTAATCATTTTTTTACGACATCATGTCACGTGATTTCTTTTGTAAAATCAAGTTCAATATTTCATCTCAATTGACTGAAGCAAACATTTAATCACATCATTTTTTTACAGTGTAGTCCAGTCAGTTTGGGGTCGTTACATTTCGATAGCGGTGTCTTCTTGTGGTGGGAATCTGAACGTGCACAGGCGGCCTGGTCAGTGTTGTCTGTCTTATTACCATGGCAACGATGTGGATCATGTGGTTGGTGTGTGGGCGGAGCCTCTTGTACAGTGAGATGTGGGTAAACTGCCTATTTTGTTATAATAAAGTCTATATTAAAGTTGAGCTCGACGCCAATGACGGGATTATTTTCTTTGCATTGTTAATCATATATGAATAGAAAAGTATAAAGATATTTGAATATGAATATATATATATTTTCTTTGTCTTCAATCACCTCCTCTGTCTTTACTTTTCTTTTTTAAACATAAATAAAAGTCTTCACAAGAAAACAAACTCCACCTCCTCCTTCTTATGTG
>JAFBJR010000136.1:6110-36437 GCA_016785285.1 Brachirus orientalis
AGAGAGAGAGACAGAGAGAGAGACAGACAGAGAGGGAGACAGAGAGAGAGAGAGACAGAGAGAGAGACAGCGGCTGGACAGACAGGCAGACAGAGAGAGAGGCAGAGAGAGAGACAGACAGAGAGGGAGACAGAGAGAGAGAGAGACAGAGAGAGAGACAGCAGCTGGACAGACAGGCAGACAGAGAGAGAGACAGAGAGAGAGACAGACAGAGAGGGAGACAGAGAGAGAGAGAGACAGAGAGAGAGACAGCAGCTGGACAGACAGGCAGACAGAGAGAGAGAGAGAGAGAGACAGAGAGCGTGAGAGAGACAGAGAGGGGGACAGCAGCTGGACAGACAGAGAGAGAGAGACAGAGAGACACAGAGAGAGAGACAGAGAGGGAGACAGCAGCTGGACAGACAGAGAGAGAGACAGAGAGAGAGACAGAGAGGGAGAGAGAGAGAGAGGGAGACAGCAGCTGGACAGACAGGCAGACAGAGAGAGAGAGAGAGAGAGACAGAGAGCGTGAGAGAGACAGAGAGGGGGACAGCAGCTGGACAGACAGAGAGAGAGACAGAGAGAGAGAGACAGAGAGAGAGACAGAGAGAGACAGAGACAGAGAGTCTCGTAGTTTCCTTGAAGATGTTTCACCTTGGTCCAGGAAGTTCCTTCACTCATGAAAGTTTGTGGTGAAACTCAGGACATCTGTGGAAAAGTGGGCGGAGCTATACACTGAGGACGGAGAAAAACAGAAGGTTTGAGTGAAGGAAGCCAGCCGAGATTAAGAACTTCACCTGTGAACGAGAACTTTGAGCCGAGATTAAGAACTTCACCTGTGAACGAGAACTTGGGAACTTTGAGCCGAGATTGAGAACTTCACCTGTGAACGAGAACTTGGGACCTTCAAGCTGCGACAGAACTTTTAACTGGGATTGAGAACTTCCGAGCTGAGATTAAGAACTTTGAGCCGAGATTGAGAACTCTGAGCTGTAGAGGGCACCACTCAGTGCACAGCCTGCCAGAAATTATTAGAAGAAGACCACAGGCCATGTGACCTCAGGCAACATTGTCAACAACCTGACAGTTTCCATCACGGTTCCATTTCCTTGTTTTCTTCAGACTCCTTGATGAAGGTTGAACGTCTTCAAGGAAACTGCAGTGAGAAGTTGGAAAACAACCCTGGACGCAAACGTATCCTGGGCTAGCCCATGTTAGCAATACCCGTGGATAGCAACGCTCTACGTGGTATTTTGCTCACAACAACCGCGTAGCAAAACGTCAGCAAATAAAACCTGAACAGTTCAACGTGTACGACTGATTTAGTGTGAAACAAATATGTGAAATTAACGGTAAAATAAGTGGTGTTTCTATAGTGGCAGCCATCTTGGAATCCAATGTCAGGGTTGGTGAGGTTTCTTTGAGTTGCCAAGCTCAAAGGTCAGAGGTCATTCATCTTGATGACTGAGTTTTTTTTTCTTAAATGAAAAAAAACAAACACCTTGTTAATTCATAAAAACAACATTTTTATTATTCATTTTATGATTTAGATGAATGTGATCCACAGAAATGAAACTTTGAACGTCATCACTGCACTGGCTGAGCAGACTGACCACCATTGCCCTCTGGTGGTTGTTAGTGGTAACTACACAAACTTATTTTACACAGTTGCCTAAAGGACTCGCATAATAAAAGGTAAAGCCTTTGGTGTTCTAAGTTACTTAGTGAATTAAGGTTAATTAATTAAAGTAATGTGAGGATTAACTGCTACAAAAACCAGAATTCAGAAAATGTACGATGTGATTTGACTTAATTTGAGATTTTTATTCTGAAAATGAAAACACTTTACACTTAATTCTGGTTGGATTGAGAATATTTTGCTCCGTTTAGTGACTATAATTATTATTTTTTACGACTGAACATCTTAAAAACGTAAGAGGTAAATGGAAATGAGAGACACGTCGAGTCTGAGAACCTCGTTAAAAATGTTAATCTGTTCCACAATAATATTCACAACGAGCTGAATCATAAATTTACACTGAAACACACATTTAAAGAGACATTTATACAAGAAAGAATGTGTGAGGTGACGATTTAGTTTAAATCAGAAAAAGATTAATAAATAAATCAATAAAGTCTTTGATATTGAACAGAAAAAAACTGTTTGTTTAGAAAGTTTCTGTCTGTTTTTAACTAAATTCTGACAAATTAATGTTTTATTTTTGCCAATTTTCAATAAACAGCAGATACATGAAATTAAATAAACGTGTTTGTGACATGAAAACATAAGTTAATGCCCGTCTGTGTGTGTGTAGCATTTCTATGTCATCTTTTTTTATATAATATCAGGTTAAATTTGCACAGTTTACTCAAACAAGCTCAAAGAAAAATCAAATACAGGAAAATTTACAGGGGAAAAAAAATATTAATCTTCATAGTTTATTCAAAATTTCACCTTTTCATGAAAAATGCCCCCCCCCCCCCCCCCCAAAAAAAAAACCACCATAACTCCTGAATTTATGAGAATTTTTACTGATATATATGAGGTTTTTCCTCATATATATATAGACAAAGTTGACTCACTCAGAAGTGATTTTTTGCGAGATGTTAACTTTGATTATTTTTCTTGTTGGGTATAATCTTTTTATCTTGTGATTTTACATAAATGACTCTTTCCTCCAACAAATTCCTGGATATTTGTTGGAAACAAACAGCTTCAAGTAAAAAAAACAAAACAGCAGCATCGGGTTGAAACGACAGGAAAGAAAAGAAAACACTGTTTCTCATCTCAACAAGCCTTTTTGAACACAGCGCCATCTACTGGTGGTAAATTAAAGTCTCCGTTCGGTTCATCACCATCACCAGTTTTCCCCACAGAATCCAGTTTGAAATGAACTTGTTTTTGTCGTCAACAGTTTTTTTTTTCTTTTAAATCACCTGCTGTTTATCCCGTCTGCCTCCTTCTCTCGTCTCCTCACCTTCCTTCCTTCCTCGCCTCGTCCCCTCAGTCTACGTGATGTCGGACACGGGGTCGCTGATTTTCAAACACCTCCAGTAGAAAGTTCGTACCAGAGTGAAGAGAGCGAACAGGATGAGCAGAGCCCACGACGCGTAGATTCCTTTGGACGACTGTGCAGGTGTCCACGTCCCCACCTGAACACACACACACACACACACACGGTTGTCTTACTGTCTCTGTGTGGACACTCGCACACCCAAACCTCAACTGAATAATCCTAATCCTAACCCTAAAACCAGGCCTAAACCCTGAAAAAAAGACATTTAACCTCATGGAGACCAGACGAAATGTCCACGCGGGTCAAAATGTCCCCACAAAAGATAGACTTGGACATGTCTTGGTCCCCGCAAGGATAGAAAGACCTACTGTACACACACACACACGTAACATAACAACATAAGCTGTGTTAAAACTTTCCTCAGAAATTCTGGAAGCTTCATCACCAAAAGCAAAAAAATAAATAAATAAAAATCCCGACTAATTCAACAGAAGCTCCGCCCCCTCGCCCGAATATTCCCGTTTTTCCTGCGCTTGTGCAAAGTATCACAAGAAACAAAAATAAATAAACAATCACTGATCAAAGCCACGTCTGTGTCCAAACATTTGCTGAAAACAAATAATTTGACTTTGTTTGTTGTTTTCTGCAGCGCCCCCCTGTGGTAAAGAAACATAGATCAATAAAATAAAATGTGTTTATCGTTTTGATTTTGAACGATTTACTTCGATTTGGCCTCGTTTTAGGTCTACGCCCCGATTTAAGGACACGCCCACCACTTTGAGAACCTCATATTTGGTGTTTGAGACACATTAAAACGTTAACGAGTTGGTTTTTAAACAGGATAAACATTTACGAAACACCGGCGATCAGTCCTCATCAACTAACTAACTAGCTTAACCAGTAACTACTGTGGTCTTTGAAGAATCAGACTGTTACTTGATTATCGGTCAGACATGTTGTCCCACACACAGAGACAGAGACACACCAAAAGTCCTGCAGTGGAGGCGGCGAGGACAATGAAGAGCAGGAAGCACAGCAGGCTCCGCCTCCTGGGGTACCGTCGACCAATAGACGAGCTGGAAATAATAATTTACAAACAAAGAACAGGAAAAATTAACGACAGTCGGAAACAAAAAGGAGAAATAAGAATCAAAAATAAAAACTGTCAGAGACACTTACACTTTCCTGCAGTGAGGACATCGAGCCAAAGTCCGGTCTGAAATCTCTGTCCACTGAGACACAGAGACACAACAGGTCAATCATGTGTGTGTTGGACCTTCTCTGTCCTAAACACTGGCCTTGTCAGGACCACTAGTCCTCATGGAGACCAGAACCTGGTCCTAATGAGGCAGAACCTCATTTATGAGGAACTGGTTAAGTTTCGGACTAAGATTTTAACTATGGTTATGGATGTATACAGTGGGGTTCCCATTGAAATAGTGTGGGTTTCAGCAAGCAATTACAGTGGGTTTCCCACTATGGTAGAATGGGTTTTAGTGGAGTAGTAAGTTTAAGTTAGTTTTCCATTGAAGTGGAATGGGTTTTTCAGGGTAGTGGTGTTTTTTTTCCTAGAAAAGTGGTTTTCTTTGTGAAGTAGTGTGTGGGTTTCCCATTGAAGAAGAGTGTGTGTTCTTGTATGTGTTTCCTCTTTAGGACCTATTCTGTCCTAAACACTGACCTTGTCAGGACCAGTAGTCCTCATGGAGACCAGAACCTGGTCCTAATGAGGCAGAACCTCAGAGGAACTGGTTAAATTGTGGTTGCAGAAATACACTCAGTTCCCCATTGAAGTAGAGTGGGTTAGGGTTAGTATTGGGATTTTTACATTAAAGTAGGGTGGGTTTCAGCAGGGAATTACAGTGGGTTTCCCACTAAGGTAGAATGGGTTTTACAGTGTAGTAGTAAGTTTAAGTGAGTTTTCCATTGAAGTGGAATAGGTTTTTCAGGGTAGTGGCGTTTTTCCCATTGAGGCAGTGTGTGTTTTAACAGGAAAGTAGAGTGGATTTCCAATTGAAAGTGGTTTCCCATTGAAGTAGAGTGTGTGTGTTCTTGTATTGGTTTCCTCTTTAGGACCTTTTTCTGTCCTAAACACTCACCTTGTCGGGACCAGTAGTCCTCATGGAGACCAAAACCAGGTCCTAATGAGGCAGAACCTCGTTTCTGAAGAACTGGTTAAGTTTAGGACTTAGATTTTGAATTGTGGTTAAGTTAAGGTTAGAGTTAGCCATTCACTGGTTATAGTTAAGGTTAATGATAAGGCTTTGTTTAGCCCATTCAAATGAATGGAAATCAACGTGTGTGTTTTACCAGGAAGGTGTTGCAGCAGTGACCACAGATCACCCTGATGCCGACCGGTTGGTGCTGTGGTTCTGGACTCTCCCTCCCGATGTGAACTGATCCCAGGTTGATGATGCGTTTACTGACAGGGGGAAACAACAGGATAAAAGAGTGACGATTGTTTTCTCGCAACAGTCTCGACGTCGTCGTCTCGTGTCTCCGTCTCACCAGTGCGGCCGAGGACACGCGATCCTCTGCGACGTGACTTTGCAGATGAGCAGACAGTTACACGGACAGCGGACGTACTTCTTCCCCACAGGAGCGTTTTTTATTGGCTGTCCATACAAAGAAAGAAAACAAAACAAAAAAACAGACAATGTTACAATGTTACTGTTTTCAGTTTTGGCGTCCAGACTTAACGGAGAATTTCCTCAAGTAAGAGACAGAAATCGGAGCAAGTCTGAGACTCCAGGAACCAGACGTACACGGAAGCTTGATTTACAGTTTTTAATGCTGTAACTCGACACAGACAAATGTAAACGAACCAAAAGATATTTTGTTTAAAAAAAAAAAAACGCAATGCAAAAATATTCAGGAGACAATTCTGTGTAAATGATTGTATTTATTTACACAGAATTTACACCGTTTTCCATGTTGTGTTAAAGAAAAATGAACAGGAAAAATAAAAATTAAAAATCGCTTTGGTTTAGTTTCATATTATGTTTGTTGGGAGATGGAAAGAAAACAAAAATGTATATTTACTACAGAACAAAGATTTGACTCGAATATTGGTTGAATAAAAAAGGAAGTTAAAAAAAAAAAGAGTAGAACGAGCAAAGGAACAAGCTTTTTTTTTGTAAAGTTAGCTGTGAGGTTTTGTCACATTACACTGAAAAACATTTTCAAACAAAAACATTGGTAACTTTTTTTATTTTTAGTAATATTTTACTAGTAACATTTTGGAAAAAAAAAATTGGAACAGTAGTAGTGTTTCTTCAACAAATGTGACAAATGTACATACATATTCGGAAGGAACCAAATAAAGGCACGAACAGAAAAGATCGGCTCAGTCAGTGTGAAAAAGTTCGCAATAGCAGCAAAACGTTGCCTCCCACTTCTGTCAAAGCTCCGCCCCCTAAACACAGGAAGTTGTTGCCTGTAATGGAACTGCTTTTCCCTGACCCAGTTCTAGCCCGGCTCAGCTCTACTCTTTTCCATCAGTGACAGAACCTGGTACCTGGTTCTTTTTTTAGTCCCTGCTCTGACACTAACATGTGACGTGGACAGACTGCCGGCCACTGATTGGTCAGAGAGCGACGTCACCGGAAGAGTCACGAGCGCGACAAAGTCTGACACAAGAATCAAAGCGAACAATGTTGAACTGTAGATGAGTTAAAAAGACTTGAAAATAATCCTGAAAACATGCGTTAATCTGCAACATTTAACAAGGACATTTGTAAAATGTCCATATTTAACAGAGGAGTCTGGTGTATTTAGCGACAGCACTGCTGAAAGACGGAGATGGTGAGCCCAATCACAAGCCGTTCAGCCGGATTTCTCCTGAAGCGCAGGACCAACAGGCTCAGGAACTCGTTTGTCACTCGAGCCACCAAAGTGTCCAACTCCTCACTGAGGAGGAGGAATGGAAATAACAATCACACGACCTCAAACCATGTGCAATATATTACGTTGTGCTTGTTGTTTTGTTCTGTCTGCTCTCCCCTGTTTTTTTGCACTATAAATATAAATATGTATATTATAATATCTATCTATCTATATATTAATTTGAATAACAATAACCCTAATATCCATGTACCGGTCAATTTCTATATTAATCGATATATCTGTCAATTGTTTTAACTTTATTTACTTATCTATACTATAACTGACATATACTAATATGATATACCATAGTATACACATAGAATATAATTTATAATAATAACATATCTGCTATAATATAACATATTTATACTTAAAGTTGGGTCTTTTTGGTTTTTCATTTTTTGCGTGGTGTGATGCTATTTTTTTTCTTTTTATTTTATTTTCTTTCTTCTTTGTGCGCAGTTTCCCCTCGTGCTACATTTGCTGCTGGAGTTTTAATTTCCCAGAGGGATTCATACAGTTCTCTGACTCTGAACGTGAAACGAAGCGGCAGCTCGGACTCACCGTAGCTTCGTTGCAGATGCCGCACTTCACCACGTGCTGGTGCGTCTTCCCCTCCACAGAGATGGCGCTCTGACACACGCGGCAGCTAATGACCGGCACGCTGCTGCTGTCGGGGCTCCCCTGCGGCGAGTACGGCGGCGGAGGTTCTGCTGGAGCCGCCGAACTGGCGAACGGCGCTAAACCTGGAGACGAGCAGAAGGATTTCTAATTACAAACTGAATTTTATTCAACTTTACAGGAAAGTGTGTTGATCGTGAAGCTAAAATCCACTGATGTACAATTCACGATAAATCTTCAGATTTAAAGACATGAGAGCAGCATATTCTGAGATTAATTTTACATACATTTTGATTAAACTGAAGAATAATTATCAGTTAATTGACTTATTAAAGCATCTCCAGTTTCATCACAAGTAGACACACAACAATTACACTTTTTTAATATTTTTTTTAAGGTAATTAAAAACTGTCTAAAGACAAATATACATAAATGAATCCAGCTGCACTGGAACAATAATCATAATAATAATGATGACTTTGTTTTGGTGCTGAATGGATTCCTTCTGAATCATTAATGTGAACTATCCCTTTACAGGTTAAACTGATAAACTTAACTTATGTTAAGTTACTCACGTTAACTTGCTTATGTTAACTTATGTTTTCAGTTTTGATGCTAAGTAAAGGTTTACATGGGTTCAACAACAGAGGAAATATGAACGTCACCACTACATTTCACAAACTGTGCCTTTAAAAAAAGGCAGTGAAAGTGGACGTTTCCTCTTTGTCCTGAAAAATGGTGCGGACTCTTAACGCTGTTAAACGATCTGACTGCAGGACACATTAACGTTCCTACATCGGAGAAGCAATAAAACAAAATAGCCCGAGTCATTTACGGATCAATAAATAAATGAGGACGTGACCCAACAACGGAGCAGGAAGTAAGAATAAAAATAAAAATAAAAAACAAACGCTGAGTCGACACATTTCGCAACCAGGACTAAAAGAAAACTGACGGATTTTAACTTTCACTTCATTCTTTCACAGGGGTTTTTACAGTGCAAGTGCATTTTTTTCAGTGTAAATGAAAAAAATGCATTATTAAGATGAAACGAAGTAAATCAACAGCTACTTTATCTTTTACGAATTAATACAATCAATTTCTAATCTGTATTTAAGGTTAAACTACACTGATAGTTTAGAGATTGACCGTTTTATTGATTTTTTTTTGTGTTTGTAATGTTGCGTACATTACAACAAGATACAATGCTAAAACTATCTTCATATAAATATATATGTACATGTATATACATATATATGTATATACATGTATATACATATACATGTATATACATACATGTATATACATATACATGTATGTATATACATGTATATGTATATACATATACATGTATATACTGTATATCTCACAGATGTTAGGGCTTGCTCAGGTTTTTCAAGTGTGACTGTAAGAGACTTATCTTACGCAAACAGACCTGGCTTTTCAACGAGGCCAAGAAAACCGAACACTTATTATTTTTACAGTGTTTACACACGCACACACACATTAGTAGTATATTGAATTTTCTGCCAATAAACTCTGGTCATTTTTTCAGCTAAAACAACCAACTTTACACAACAAAGGCGAGCTAAAGGGATTTAGGTGAAACACTTAAGGCGTTATTGGATGACTTTATCAAAACACGTGATAAGATTATACGTAAAGTCCATTTCAAAGGTTAAACGTCAACATTGTCTTATTTGCGGCTAACGTTAGCCAGAGTGCTAGCTAGCTAGCTAGCACGTAAACTAAAACTAAAAGCTGCGAATGTGAGTTTAAATGTGGATATTTTAGACTTTAAATGTGGATTTAAATGTGTCAAATGTTAAGTTAAATGTGTTATGGAAATAGAAACAGCGGGAGAACAGCGGGAGAACAGCGGACTCACTCTGAGGTTTAGACGGGAAACTGTGCGACCTGTCACCGGGAGAGAAGCCGTTGGAGGCGTCGTGTTGCTCGGACAGCAGCGGCGAGCGCTCCCCGTCCGCCATCGCTCCCTCCACCGGTCCTCGGCAACGCCCGCGGGATGAGCGTCTGCAGCGGCTGCAGGTGTGTGGAAGAACCGCCGGGCAGCTTTTTCAGCCCAAGCACTGAGTCACACTGAGGACTCTCCTGAGGCGGAAGTGAAACAACAAAAACACGTGTCACGTGACGGTGGTCCGTCTGTGATCGACAGCGCGCTTCGTCCAAACAGCGAGTTCCGTGAGGAACGGAGGCGGGCTCAGCTTTGACCGCGTGACAGGGCCGCGTTCAAATACTCTTACAAAGGGTCCTTTTCAGGGTGTGTTCGCACAAGTTTATGAATCCTGTAAGATAGAGTTCAGTCTGTAATTGACAAAAATCATTAAAACCCACGATTAAACACATCCTTTTTATCAGAAAAATGCTTTTTGCCACATTTAACACTGCACATGCTAATACAATCTATGCCAATTAAAGTATATTCTTAAGAATATGTTCACGTCTTTATCTCACTGTTAGACTTGTCCAACAGGAAACTGAAGTTTGTAAACCACTCACCCTCCCACACCAAAGTCCATAGAGAAAATCAGTGATTTTAGCTCACAGGGACACAGAAGCTGCTGGTCTACTGCTGCCTCCTGTGGTCACTTTGTGTCACTGAGGTAAATCTGAATGAAGAATTTTAAAAGCCGAAGTGACAAAATAAGACATTTGAACTTAGTGATGGAGGCAGCAGTGGATCAACAACTCCTGTGTGCTGTGATGTTAAAATCACTGATTTTCTCTATGGACTTTGGTGTGGGAGAGTGAGTGGTTTACAAATTTCAGTTTCCTGTTGGAAAAGTCTGTCTGACAGTGAGATAAAGATGTGAACATGTTCTTAAGATACTTTAGACTTAAAGTGACAAAGATTTTATTCGTTGAGTCTTTTCTTAAGTGGCTAAAAATCAGTTTTCTTCTTGTGGCAGCCATTTTGTTTTCTCTGGGAGGGAGTGCACATGTCGGAGGTTGGTTCTCAACAATCTTAACAATTTAAAAATAAAGAACTATCTTTTCGAAACGAAACAGTGTGTACAATTAAGCGGAGTCTGCAGACCAGGTTGGTCTGTATTATTATACAAAATAATATTTATAATCAAAAAAACTATATGATTAATAGTATAAATTACAATAATACGGGATAAACTGACTTTATTTTTCCCAACAATAATACATGTTTGCATTTGTTTTTCAACACAGCTTATAAATGACCTAATGACAGTCAGTAAATAAAATTAAACCAAATAATAACAACACTGTTCAGTAAAAAGGTGAAGCCTCAGGCCTTAATAATAATAGGCCTTTAGTACTGAAGCCAAACCAAGTTAAATTCTAGCATTAGTCACCAATAATGAATCTGTTCCAAATGACTTAATGCTCCAGTTCTTGGCCACATTGTTGTTAGGTGACGGTGGAACAGACGCCTCATTTTGTCTAATTACAGCCGTTCACTTCCACTCACTGTTGTTGTTGCCGTGCGGCAGTTTCAGTCGAGCTCTTTGTCAAGAAACCGGTCGGTTAACTTAAAAACCTTCTGTGGTTTTTTTTTTTTTTATTTTAATGCAAAGGCTCCAGTGATGCGTCCGAAGAAGCGGAGATGCAACGTCTGATATCGCAAAACAATGAAGAGTCTTTAAAGAAAGATTTTTTAGATTAAAGACCAGACACTGTTCAGCTTTACCCACTACAGTATTTAAACTGGTGTTTAGAGTTTCAGTAAAGAAAGTTAAAATCCTCACTTGAGTCAACATTAAAGTAAAAATCCTGTTTATATATACATATATATATGTGTGGCTGTATGAGTAACTGACACAGAGACAAAGTGAAAACATGAACTGCCACCAGGGGGCACAAGGAAAAACCGATTTTAGCCACTAACAGGATCTACATCAGTGTAAGTCTATGATATCCTATGTTCATGTCTTTTCCAACAGGAAACTGAAATTTGTAAACCACTCACTCTCCCACACCAAAGTCCATAGAGAAAAGACGTGAACATGTTTTTTTGATATCATAGATATCATAGATGTTATTAGCTGATTATCCTGTTAGGGGCTAAAATCAATCACTATTTTGTTAAATGTCTAAAATCAGGTTTCGCCTTGTGGCAGTCGTGGTTTGTGAACTATCTTTTTAATTATAGATGTAAAATTGTCCTGTTGCATTAGATGAGTTGTGTTATTGTAAATGATATTCAAAAATAGTGGAAAGACTTTAATTTCCAGTGAGTTCAAGAGAGTATCAAACATTTATTTACTTTAGCCGACGTGCCTTTTTGTATCTATGTATTCATACACGTTCTATGCCAGTTCATCTGCAGTTAAAGTATAAAAACGTACTCTTTTGCTGTCAAACATACGCTAAGACAATTAAGTATAAAAACAGTAACCTGCAGCACTGGTTGATCATTATCACTGAGAGCCAAGGACTCAGGATATTTCCTCATACCAGGTCTGTTCCTGGTTTATTGTCTAATCTGAAATAACTCCTACTGTGTGGTGAGCACAAACACACACACAGGAGGAGAGACGACAGCTGTGAGTGCATGTTCTGTTAGTCGAGTGCAGAGAACACGACGACTATGGCTCTTTCTCTGTTGCTGCTGCTCGTCGGCGTCTCCGAGGCGACTAATTTCTTCGGGACGGTGATGACCTACGACCCGAAGGCGAACATCGATGGAATATTAACAGTATGTACATTGTTTCATGCACTGAGCTCTTAAATGTGCGAAATAAATTATAGAACCTTCACTCCGACACCACTTCTTTATCTCATGATCAAAAAAACAACAAATTGTTCATAGTTATTGATTTCTGAATAGCTGCAAGTGAGGGTAAAAAAAAAAACAACCTTTTAGCCACCTAGCAAAAGTCTCAGCTTATAAAATATATGTCATTCTAAGTCTATGATATCTTAAGAATATGTTTGACCCTTTATTCTGCCATTATACCGACTTATGCAATTGGAAATGTAAGTTTATTAAGCACTTATTCTCCCACACCAAAGTCCATAGAGAAAATCAGTGATTTAATCTCACAGGGACACAGGAGCTGCTGGTCTACTGCTGCCTCGTGTGGTCACTTTGTGTCACTGAGGTGAATATAAATGAAGGTTTTTAAACACAGAATTGACAAAGATAAGACATTTGACCATAATGATGGAGGCAGCAGTAGATTAACAACTCCTATGTGCTGTGATATTAAAATCAGTGATTTTCTCTATGGGGTTTGGTGCAGAGGACAAATAATGTATTATTCCAGCCTGATAGAAGAAAAGGTAGAAAATGTACATTTTAACATAATTAAAAGACTCAGCTCATAAAATCTATGTTATCTTACGAACATATTCACGTCTTTATCTCACTGTTAGACTTTTCCAACAGGAAAGTGAAGTTTGTAAACCACTCACTCTCCCACACCAAAGTCCATAGAGAAAATCGGTGATTTTAGCTCACAGGGACACAGGAGTTGTTGATCCACTGCTGCCTCGTGTGGTCGCTTTGTGTCACTGAGGTAAATCTGTATTTAAAATTTCAAAGGCCGAACTCACAAAATAAGACATTTGAACTTAGTGATGGAGGCAGCAGTGGATCAACAACTCCTGTGTGCTGTGACGTAAAAATCACTGATTTTCTCTATGGACTTTGGTGTGTGGGGAAATCTCATTTAACCCTAAACCCAGGTTTGTACTTATTTTATCGCAGGTGGTGCTTCGATATAAGATTAACTTCCAGACGTGCAGCGCGTCTATCCCCTGGGAATGTCGCACTGGGAACTGTGGGAGCAGTTCTGTGGTGTTGCACACGGTCTTTAATGAGAGCAGCGGAGAGTGGTGTCAGAGGGAGGGCGTCATGACTCGGCAGGTCACCAGCATCAATCCCTTTCAGCTTTGGTGAGTTCATCAGCACAAGTGGAATGATTTGGACCTTGTGTCTGAACGGAAAGACTGAAAATCAGGTGTAAAAGGTTGGCATTCCATGTCAGTAGAAGTACAATGAAAAATGCACAGTACTAATAAATCCTCAGCGCTACGAGCTACAACACAGAGCTACGATTCCCCAAACACTGGTGTTTTAACGTAACAAGGCTGAAACTTATTAACTACAGCCTTTCAATGTCAACCTTACGTAGCCGTGATCAAGCTTTTAACACTTCGATTAAAGGCAGTAAATCCCTAACCCTCAGACCGTGACATTACAGATGCCAACTACTGTAAAAGACCACTTTCAAGACACCAACTTCATCTGTATGGAGCAAAGTGGACGTTGGTTTTCTGCATTTCTGTTAAAACAATGTAAATACTTTAATTTAGACAGTGGGAACAGAGTTACTTTCACTTTTACAACATTTACTGGAAGTTACTTTCACGAACCCGCACAGTTACACCCAACATTCCTGAAAGTCCACAGTCGTGCCAGAAGCTGCAGTGAATCGAGTCGTGCAGCTAAGTCTGGTAGCTACTTCCCCTTACGTAGCTTCAAATATGCAGCAACACTATCAGATTGGATTTCTTCCCAAAAGTACAGTTAAGTGATATTTTATCGCACTGTGGCTTCACGATAAGTAGGTTCTTCATACCTTGGTTCTGGGAACCCAAAGAACCCACAAGTTCCCTGGAGGTTCAAAGACTTACGCTTTCAACATTTATCGTTTTTTTTAGACATGAATCTGTCTAGACACAAACCAAAGTTTCCTGATCTCATCAGCAGGAGAATTTCCAGAACGTTGACACAGGGCGGCACCTGAGTGGAGTATGCAGGAGGCAAATATTCCTGTTATATGAGATATTACGGGACTTTGATGAGGCAGCTGTAAAGGAAAGTTCTGGGAAACGACCTGGGCAACATTTGAATGTTAGCTGAATCTGCTAGCACTCTGAGAGTCCACTAATCTAGAGTCTCCAAAACCAGGAAACCAGGAGACTGAATCTCAAATGAGATTGAAATGGTGATCTGATGTTAGCCAGGCTACGACTTAAGAGTTCTAACATGAGCCCCTCCAGATAATTCCAGGAAAATAACGATGAATGTTCCTCCCAAAGTCCAAAGACAAACGGATTTTAGTTTAAAATGCAACTATACATTTATTTATGTTCATTGTGGCTCATTTTTATGAACACCTCTAGAATGGCTGCCTTTAATTTTGTTGTATGTGCTCATACAATGTCAATAAAGATTTCTGATAAATTGAACTTCTGAGTGTTAGCATGGATGGTCAGGATGTACTTTGCCTCTTTTTAATATATTGCAAATGTCTCTGTAACACTGAGGAAAAAAAACTACCTAAGTAATGAGAAGATTTTCCGGGAACTCCCACCACAGGTTGAACGGTAGTGCCTGGATAAGTAACATCAACGGCATTGTGTCACTGAGAGCTTTGACTCTGGTTGAACTGCGGACCCGTTCCGACACCGGCAAAGCCAACAGATCACCGCAAACCACCATGCTGCCAGTCCTGAGGTAAACCAACTGTTTCCCTGCTTGGGCAGGAATTTGTTTGGCTCGTCTCCAGGAGTTGTCATTCTTTTGCAGGGTAGCCAAGACAAGACGGTATTGTTTCACTGACAGTAAGCCTTGTTTGGATTATAACAAGAACAATTGTCTTCTCATGCATTACACGTATGCCAAGTTTGAGGTGAAGCTGACAGAGTTGTGATTAGTTTTGGTTTTCCCTCTCCCTTGTTCTTTCAGTGTTCCATCAAACTGTCCCAGAACAATCAACCTGTGGGGGTTTGACCCAGATGGAGACAACGTGGCATGCAGATATGGAAACCAGTCTCAGTTTGAGTGTAACCCCTGCACACCTCCGTCTGTTCTCACCCTCACATCGGTGAGTAGCCAGATGCTACCTCAAGATAAAAACCAGTACGTGGTAGCGGTAGACTTCCTTCAGTCAAGATCGACCATGGATGACATGTCCTAGTTCATTCCCCCATGTTTGAGCAGTGCTGTGTGTGGCTGATTGTGAGGGTGTGACAGTTCCCTGACTCTCTGGTGGACTGGTGGAGGCGCTCTCCTTGTAAACCTGCCCTCTGCTGCTTGGGCGAAGGTTCTCTGAAGGTTGCAGCACCAGCGGCTGTGACCTTCAAGGGTTAGTGTGTCCCGTTTGGTTTTAAAGGTCACATAGAATGGTCTTTTTAAACCAAAAATCCAGATTACTGTTGTCTTTGTAATTAATTTAGATAATATTTATGATGAAAAACCTCATAGTCTCTTCAGATTAAGCCAGATTATTGCTGTTCTTTGCCAGCCTCTGAACAGACACTCTGTTTCTGAGCTAATGCCCGCCCCCCTAGAACACTGAGTCTCTGCTGATTGGCCAGCTACCAGCTGACTGACTGCTCCACGGTGCTTCTTCTTCTTCAGGTTGAATGTTCACGTCCATGACCAGGAGTAGCTGTTGGGGGAGGGTTCGTTGCACGGCAAATGTGCTAGTTACGAAACTAAACTGGACTTTTCAAAACCGCTTGCTTGAGCTCAGGTAAACAGAGAAGCCCTTCTTTGTCAGAAGTGGCTGAAGTGTTTATTGTGACACTTTAATGATGTTTAGATACAGGAAGGACACGGGGACACACCAAAAAACATCAGCCTACTGGGCTCCTTCCAGACAGCTAGTACCAGTACCCTCATAGAACATAGGTGTTTTACTCAATGGGTTTTGTCAAATCCCACCTAACATTATCAAAAAATAATTTCCACGGGTGGTTCAGGTCTTAATGTGAGACACACTTTGTCTTCCTCTTTGTCCTCTTGCAGACATGTGACCTGATATTCAGTGCTACCACCAGCAGTAATGAGGGTTTATACGCAGTCCAGGTGGTGATGGAGGACTTTCCAGCGCAATCTATCACCCTGACCGACGGCAGCGGTGTGGGGACGTCGATAACTACCGCCACCCGAATCAGTGAAATACCTGTCCAGTTTGCTTTTATAGGTAAAAATTAATGTTTTCACACTGAGTGTGAATCTCCTTTGCTGTGTTTCCATCATGGCATGGTTTGGTGTGGTACAGTACGGTACAGTTTGGGCAGGGTGTGTTGATGGATGTGTAGCATGTTGTCATACTGGACCATTTTACTCTGGTACCCGAACTGAAGGGTTGGGGCTGGTTGTTTTGGTAGTAAACAATATGTACCATACTGTACCAAACCGAACCGTTCCACTCAGCAGAAACATGGCTTTCGAGACAGCTCATCAGCATCTGTGCTAAATTTTCCACCTTCTTATACTGAGTTTGTCTTTGCTGCTCCAGTGGCTCCCGCAGTGCCGTCCTGCACAGGCGGACTCTATATTCCCGGATTCCAGTCTCCAACCCCGGTCAACAGAGCTCAGCTGCAAGCTTCAGTCAACCAGGTTCTGGAAATCAGCATCAAAGCAGTGTCAGTTAACTTGCCGTGAGTAAAGGGGGAGGGGAAATGTGATTTAGACCCTTTACGACTGATCCACCTGTGTTAGTATTTCACCTACTGTGAAAAATACTGCACTTAGTTTAGAGTAACAACAGCAAAAGTTTGTAGCAGGACAGCTAGATATGCTAGGTCTTGATTTGCTCACTCTTGAATCTAAATTGGTAAATTTGACTTTCAGAGACGCATCATACCTGTAGCACAAAATTAACAAAAACACAGACGACGTTCCAAGTTGCGATTGTTCCGAGTCTGGCTGTCCAACATCTTCAGCACCGTGGCTTTAACTCTATGAACATTGTCCTCTTCTGAAAGGATCTCTGAGCTGGTGGTCAGTGGACCATACAACATGAACCAGACCAGGTCAGGAGCAGCAGACTTCACCCTGAGCTGGACACCATCAGACAGCCAAAGTGGAGAAAACCATCCAGTCTGCTTCGCTGTTCAATCAGTTTCCGGGTCAGTCTTTATGTTCTCTGCACATCAAACGTAGAAAAGACCACAAACCAAGTTCTGAAACACCCGATGAAGAAGACAATCTAGGCAGTGGGACGGTTAAGTTCAATATCTAATTTGATTTTGTTCCTTCAGTTCGGACAAGTATCACTCTGAGCTGAGATGTGTCATCATCACCGTTGGAAACGGTGAGAGACGTCGGTTCGTGCTTCTAATTCCACCGTTGTTTTCACTCGCAGATTAAGTTAATTCACAGTCTGTTTTTTTTTTTAAATCGTATTCACAGACACATCATCAACTACAGCAGCAACCACCACGGCTCCGCCCACAACTGTGGCAGTCACTTCACCAGTATCTGAATTGAGCAGCATCGTTACCGTCGCAACTACAGCAGGAACTACAGCAGCACCCCAAACCTCCGTCACTACACCTGCAACTTTTACAACCTCAACCACAGTTGTAATAGGAATAAACTCAACTGCACCCGCAACAAACTCCATTAGCACCACAACTACACCCTCAACCATCCCCATTAGCACCACAACTACACCCTCAACCACCCCAATTAACACCACAACTACACCCTCAACCACCCCAATTAACACCACAACTACACCCTCAACCATCCCTATTAGCACCACAACTACACCCTCAACCACCCCAATTAACACCACAACTACACCCTCAACCATCCCTATTAGCACCACAACTACACCCTCAACCATGCCCATTAACACCACAACTACACCCTCAACCTTCCCCATTAGCACCACAACTACACCCTCAACCACCCCAATAAGCACCACAACTACACCCTCAACCTTCCCCATTAGCACCACAACTACACCCTCAACCTTCCCCATTAGCACCACAACTACACCCTCAACCATGCCCATTAACACCACAACTACACCCTCAACCATCCCTATTAGCACCACAACTACACCCTCAACCATGCCCATTAACACCACAACTACACCCTCAACCACCCCAATTAACACCACAACTACACCCTCAACCATCCCTATTAGCACCACAACTACACCCTCAACCACCCCCATTAACACCACAACTACACCCTCAACCATGCCCATTAGCACCACAACTACACCCTCAACCACCCCAATTAACACCACAACTACACCCTCAACCACCCCAATTAACACCACAACTACACCCTCAACCACCCCAATTAACACCACAACTACACCCTCAACCACCCCAATTAACACCACAACTACACCCTCAACCACCCCAATTAACACCACAACTACACCCTCAACCACCCCAATTAACACCACAACTACACCCTCAACCACCCCAATTAACACCACAACTACACCCTCAACCACCCCAATTAACACCACAACTACACCCTCAACCACCCCAATTAACACCACAACTACACCCTCAACCACCCCAATTAACACCACAACTACACCCTCAACCATCCCCATTAGCACCACAACTACACCCTCAACCACCACAACTACACCCTCAACCTTCCCCATTAACACCACAACTACACCCTCAACCATCCCCATTAGCACCACAACTACACCAGTAAATACAACTACAACTACAACCATCCACAGTAACACCACAACTACACCAGTAAATACAACTACAACTACAACTACAACCATCCACAGTAACACCACAACTACACCAGTAAATACAACTACAACCACAACCCCAACCATCCACAGTAACACCACAACTACACCAGTAAATACTACAACTACAACTACGAGAGCAACCACTACCACCACTCCAACTACAGAGGGCGCGACACCATCAGCTGGACAAGGTAACATTCTGGCTACACTCACTGTGTTTTATTTATTTATTCCTTTGTACGTCAGAAGAATTTTGAGGAACTTGTACTTTAGTTTTCTGATACTTTATATGATGATGTCAGTAAAAATAACTTACAACAAAAACCTTTAAAAGTATGAGTGAAAACCATCAAATCCTTGGTTCATAAAGTTAGCTTTTTATTACTATTGTTGACGATTTTGTCTCTGTTGTAGTAACCGTATTTATTATAACAACTTAATAGAAATAATAATTTGCAGAGTTGCTCATTTTGCCATATTTAACTACAAACAAATGACAAAATAAAAATATGTTAAACGTTATCAACGTCAAATTTTTACATCTAAATCTGAAATTGGAAAGTTGGAATTGGGATTGATGTCATAGTTGAATTGACAAAAAAAAACTAGCTAGTTTGTTTGTTTTTTCTCACACAAATAGTGTTGCAACATATCCATGAATAAATTTGACTGTACTATGTGTACGACCGATTAACGGGAAAAATAGTTTGTCCTTCCACGTTTGGTCAAAATTCTGAGTTCCGACAACAAATTTAGCACAAAATAAATCTTACATGTTAAATCCTAATGGTAATTGTTTGGACAATATGCAAATAAGCCAAAGTCCAATTATCCACCACTTATCGCATGCCCCGCCCCCACAGTGGGTGTGTGAGTCTGGCACATATGATATTGTCCAAAAATGTAATGTTTTGATGTAAAAAGTGAATACGTTTTTAAATTTATTTTTTATTGGTGACTTTAGTGACTTTAAAATGCATTAAATTTATTTTTGATAATGTTCGGATTTAAATAAGGCAAAAATGTTGCTGTTAAATTCAACATGAATGGCTTTTTTACAAACAGTGCCCCCATCAGAGTCTCTATCTTCTTTATTGTTTGTTTGTCTTTAGTCGTCCTCCGTCTGAAGGCAACGATTACGTCCGTGATCGACTTGTCAGAGGACGACCTCAGGAACACCGTCATCCCACAGGTCAGTCGTCTTTCACTTCCTTCCACTTCCTGTGTGACGCTTCCTGATTCTCACTGTTATTTTATAAACTGATCATATGTTTCACGTGAAAACACGTCATTAATGAATGAATGAACTTCCTAATCTAAACTGAAATCATTATTTTTCCTCCACCAGCTCCGAAACCAGCTGATCTTAAGTGGACTCCCGAGCAGTGTCAATCTGACCTTAGTGACTGTGCTGTGACTGGAAATATAACCGCCACTGTCGCCCCCTGCTGGTTCAAAGTCACCGCCACTGATCAGTTCTTGTGGGAAAAATCCTCTGTTGAAACTACTTTACATAACTCACCATAAAACTACTAATGATGGTAATGATAATGATAATAATAAAAATAATGACAGTTGTTCACTGATCTTTAAAATGTCTAAAGAACAGGCTTATTTTTTATTTTTCAAAAAACAGTTTACTGTAAAATGTGCCTAAAAGGATCAATAAGAAATTAACTAAAAAAAAGTTATTCTGAAAAAAATGAATCACCTCAACTCACGTCTGTTACTATGGAAACTATCACTAATTTGTTGCTACAGAAAAAGTTGGTTGGTGTCACTAATCTGTTACCATGGGAACCGTAGTCACATATCTGTTACCATGGAAACTCTTGTTGGTAGGTGTTACCATGGAAACCATAGTTGGCAGGTGTCACTTATCTGTTACCATGGAAACCGTAGTCACATATCTGTTACCATGGAAACTCTCGTTGGTAGGTGTTACCATGGAAACCATAGTTGGCTGGTGTCACTAATCAGTTACCATGGAAACTGTAGTTGGTTGGTGTCACTAATCTGTTACCATGGAAACCGTAGTTGGCAGGTGTAGGCTAATTATTTTAGACTGCTGTCTTTCTCTCTTTTTTTAAAAATTCACTCTTAATTTATACTGTTTTTTGTTTATTACCTTAAAACATGAATGAAAGAATAAATAATTATTAAAGCAAACAAAGAATTGAAAAGACATTTGTTTTACTTCTGGTGGAACAAACTTGAACAGTATGTCATGACATGAAGAACAAACTCACAGGTCAGCGACTGTAAACGTGTGCGTCACAATCATTAAACCCAACTCTGTTGGTTTAATTATTTACAGTGAAAGTAACAAAAATTCAAGCTTCACCAGCTGAAATACAGACGTTCATGAGACGTAAATATTTCTGTTTCTGTTCAAAGTCGCTAACTTCACTGCTAATCTGTGATACTACAACTTGCATGCTGCTGTCGCAGTTCCTTGCTTGTCCACAGAGGTCACTAAAGTTCCAGGTTTATTTTTGTACACACATTCCTTCCCGCTGTCAAGTAAAAACAGCTAATGAGGTGAGGGGAATTTACTGCCCTCTAATGTTAAAAAAGTGGAGCAAATAACACAGTAATATTATAATTTTTATAATTAATGCAGTTGATAGTGTTTTATTTGTATGAATAAGAGTCAAGCACAGGCGACTCCATGGTGGGGAATCAAATTCAGCTTCGGGCCCCATAAAGGCTTGGGCCGGCCCTGCAGGAAAGAGTGGGCGGGGTCAGTTTTTATAGAACAGATCAATGGCACTGAACGGAAACAAACACACCTCACAGGTCGAAATTTAACCAAAAAACAAACAAACAACTGCATTTATCAACAAACGTAGCACTTTGACGCTACAGTGAGGACTCGACAGTACGTCCATGAAAATGTTTAATTTAAAGCAAATTCAAAGTTTCATTTGGAACCTTGTTTTGTTTCATGCAGATCATAACAAACCAACAAATAAACAAACAAAAACAACAAAGTCTGAGTTCACTGTGTTTTTCCTTCAGGTAGAATTAATTGCACGTCGTCGATATAAAAGTGATTCAAACATCAACACAGTGACGGTGAAGCTGCCTTTAGTTTCTGAGCTCTGGGGAAATTTACTCACAAACATACATTTGCACTAATTCACAGGCTGTTAATTCACATGGAGGACAAAGAGAAACCAAAATATTGGACCAGGATTGCCCCCTGGTGGCTGGCTGGAGCATAATCCCCCACGGAAGCACATGAAACAGACCAATGTCCATGTCCAATAAATGATTTTTGTTCTTTTAAGATACTTTTTAAAATCACACGTGCACCTAATCTGAATTTTTTTTTAAAGAAAATATTCCCTACAAATTGGGAATATTTAAATATGTGGACAAAATTTAGAGAATACAATAACAGATTTATTTGTGTGGATATTTCATTTAAATGTAATGTGTGTCATATTTGAGAAAGTACATAAAAAATTAAAAAATGCTTTTTTTCTTACTGCATATGGAGGATCTATTAGTTAAAGCTAATACTCACCACAACACAGGTATTTTTGATACTTAAAGTAAAATTTTTGGTGTATAATTCAATAATATTTGTGCTTTTGCTTTTACGTTTTCTTCCATTTGCCATTTTTCCTAAATTATTATAGTAAATGCAGCAAATGTGAACTAGGTTCAGTTTTGAAAAAGCAGCTCCACCCTTCACAATAAAATACAGAGTAAACAGTTAGAAACAATAAATAAGTTAACAAACATCCCTTCACTGAGGTTGAACAGAATACTGAACATGTGTCAAGTCAAACTGTAATTCTCTACTTTTCACGATTTAAAAAATACATAAAACACATCAAAAAAAAAAAAAAAAGGTACATTCTCCATTTTGCTTAAGAATCCAACGATAATGACATAAAAAATAAAGTTTTGATATTTCCTGATGTTTGTTGTAACATAATAAATCACCAGTTTCACACAGTGTCGCCAGTATCTCAGATTTAAAGAAATCCCGAGTATACATACATACATACATACATACATACATACATACATGTCCAGATCACCATTAAAATGAAGGAAAAAAAGTCTAACTTGGATCATAAATGTCGACAGAAAATTGGATCAAAATCCGTTGTTTACTTTGTGAGTTAAGCTGCTCAGAGTCACACAAACGCGGACAAAAAGATTAGCTTCTTGTCGAGGTTTAAAAAATAAAAGTGTTTTTTAACGTTTGTAATGAGGTTGAACCACAAGCACCTGCTTTTATTCGTAAACAAAACGGCCTTTGTTCGTTTGCCGCCAGCCTGAGACTAAACAAATGTCACGTCCAGACGATTAAAGCCCAGGACAATAGTCAACCTTTATGCCGATGATACAATTGTGTATTGTGGTAAAAAGAAGTTTGCAAAACCAGAAAACACTCCTTATTATTGAGCCCCAAACTTCCTCAGATCATATGTTTGTTGTGTAACTGTGCAACAGTTTAGTGTATCATCAGCATAAAGATTCATTATTTGTTAGAACATGTGGAAAAACCACAAGCCGTTCAAGCGTTAGCTTTGTTTCTTCACTTCAAATAAACTAAATCTAAACAAAAGAGCATGAAGTGATGAGTAGAATGTACGTAAACCGTTTCCTGTTGCATCGTCAAGAGTGTTTACGCAGGTTTTAGAGTTTACGAAGGCAAAAAAAAAAGTCGGACCCAGTTCAATCTGCATTTTTTAAGCCACAAATAAACGTTAAAGCTGAACATGTTTCGTACCAGTAAACCCATGAAAACCGGTGCTTCCTTAAAGCTACGGTGGGAATTAAAGCAGGACTGAAAACAAAAAGCGTCTGAACTCAGATTCAGTACAAAAACCATCTTGGTAAACAACAACAATAAAATGTGTAACTAATCTCAAAGCAAAGTCAAACCACGCGTTTCCGATCAGTCGCGGGTCGAGTCGCCGCTTCAGTAGCTTATAAAAGTTGGAGGAAGTGACAACATTACGTTTTCTGTGCTAAGAAATCCCAAAGTGAAAATACTAACGGGATGTGAACGCACCATTGTTTCCGAAAAAACGAAAAATGAAAGCACAGAGGTTTGACTGATGTGGGTGTAACAGAAATGATGTGTTCATCCGAGCTTTTTTAGGTCACCACTAGGGGTCCTCACAAGCAAAGAGTTAGCTTTTTTTTTTTTACAAAGCAGACGTGAAAAGATTAGATAAAGAAAAGCATCAATAATGTTCGCGAAGTCTTAACGAGTTTGGGGAAAATATCGTAGTGCCAATTTTGTGACAGATAACGTGACTAATTTCATTTGCGACAAACAAAATTTAGGTCACGCTTCACTTCCACATTCGCAAATTTAAAACATGATGGTGCATTAACACAAGAAACAAATTGTTTCCAACTTGTTCCGTTTTAAATTAGCATAAAACGATAAAAATTATTATTTTTTAAAAAATCGCAATCTTTGTGATTGACAAATTACATTATTCTAAATTGTAGTTTAAACATGTTCAGCCACAGTTTGTTTTTTAGGCAAGAAACTTAAAAATATATATAAATAATTTAGAGAAAAAGCTAAAAAAGTACTTTTTTTAGTTAACGAGCCTAAAATGAGCAGCTTTAACAAAAAATATCAACACGAAACCTTCATCAGTCAAACTTCAGTGTCCACACAGGGTCAGAATGTCCACACAGGGTCAGAGCGTCCACACAGGGTCAGAGTGTCCAGAGTGTCCACACAGGGTCAGAGTGTCCACACAGGGTCAGAGTGTCCAGAGTGTCCACACAGGGTCAGAGCGTCCACACAGGGTCAGAGCGTCCACACAGGGTCAGAGTGTCCAGAGTGTCCACACAGGGTCAGAGTGTCCACACAGGGTCAGAGCGTCCACACAGGGTCAGAGCGTCCAGAGTGTCCACATAGGGTCAGAGCGTCCACATAGGGTCAGAGTGTCCAGGGTCAGAGCGTCCACACAGGGTCAGAGTGTCCACATAGGGTCAGAGCGTCCACATAGGGTCAGAGCGTCCAGGGTCAGAGCGTCCACATAGGGTCAGAGCGTCCACACAGGGTCAGAGCGTCCACACAGGGTCAGAGCGTCCACACAGGGTCAGAGCGTCCAGAGTGTCGACACAGGGTCAGAGCGTCGGTCAGAGTGTCCACACAGGGTCAGAGTGTCCACACAGGGTCAGAGTGTCCACATAGGGTCAGAGCGTCCACACAGGGTCAGAGTGTCCAAACAGGGTCAGATGTTAAAGTCAGAGTGTCCACACAGGGTCAGAGTGTCCACATAGGGTCAGAGCGTCCACACAGGGTCAAAGTGTCCACATAGGGTCAGAGTGTCCACACAGGGTCAGAGTGTCCACACAGGGTTAGAGTGTCCAAACAGGGTCAGATGTTAAAGTCAGAGTGTCCACATAGGGTCAGAGCGTCCACACAGGGTCAGAGTGTCCAAACAGGGTCAGATGTTAAAGTCAGAGTGTCCACACAGGGTCAGAGCGTCCACACAGGGTCAGAGTGTCCACATAGGGTCAGAGCGTCCACACAGGGTCAAAGTGTCCACACAGGGTCAGAGTGTCCACATAGGGTCAGAGTGTCCACACAGGGTCAGATGTTAAAGTCAGAGTGTCCACACAGGGTCAGATCATGTATATCAATGTTAAAATGTAAAAAGTGTAAAATGTTAAAATGTAAAAAACATAAATAAACAAATGCTGGTTGTTAAACTACAGATCAGGACAGAAGACTTCAGTGCTTCTCACACAGAGGACACCAAAGTTTTTTGTTTTGTCCTTGGGAATGAAACCACACACACACACACACACTCATGTTTGTGCTTCTGTCAAAGTGAGGACCCTCATAGACATTCTCTAGCCCCTTACCCTAACCTTAACCATCACAACTAGATGCCTAACCCTAATCCTAAAACCAGGTCTTAACCCTGAAAAAGTCATTTTAAGGGGTGAAAAAAAGTGAGGACCAGTTTGTCAAAATGTCCTCACTTTGTAGGAATTATATGAATTTTGGTCCTCACTCTGCAGCAAGTACAAGAACACACACACACACACACACACTCCTTTATCCGTCTTCATTTCCTCAGATAAGACATCGTAGTTAGGCAGCAAATTCATACAAAACCTTCCCCGTCCCTGTCCTTGTCCCTCTCCTCGCTCTGTCTCTGTCTCACAGGGTGAAAGGTCAGACGTCGTAGTCGGGCAGGGCGGAGTAGGCGATGCCGCCGACGGACGGAGGGCTGGAGTGGAGAGGAAGAAGCCAGCAAAACACCGAACCTGAGGAGAGGAAACAGTGAACAAACAAACAGCCAATCAGCTGCGTCCGTTCTGTAAACATGCAAGCGAAGACACGTCACAGCCTGTAAACACGCAAACAAAAAACCCACCTCTCCCGAAAACCTCCCGCAGCAGAGCGAGCTTGGGCTTACGAGTGTGCGACGGCAGCTGTGAGGACGAGGAGGACGAGGAGGACGAGGAGGACGCTCCTCTGTCTTTAATCATCAGCCTGTTCCTCATCTGCTCGATGGGAGTCTCGTCTGTGATGATGGACACCAGCTGCAGTGGGGGGACACCAGGGGACACAGCTGTCTCTGAACTGTCTCGGTCAGTGAACACGTCACGTTCAAACACGCCAAGAGACAACCGCGAGAAACTGGCAAATCACGACGACTTCCTGTGTTTTGGGGGCGGAGTTTCCATTTTGTTTCCGTTTCGTCTGCTAATGCTAGTTTTTCCGCACTGCGCGACACTCCGTAAACAGAGCCTCTGTCCGCAAAAACCTGCGATAAACTCTTTTAATATTCCTAAAAAATATATGTTAAATATATATTACATTTAATATATTACAGGAAATGTGAGAGAAAAAAAATTTCACTTCAATACAGGCAACGATTTCCGTTGTTTTGGGGGCGGAGTTTGGACCCTTTGTTAAAGTTTTGTTTGCTAATTTTTTCACACTAAATGACACTTTATTTAAACTCGTAAACAGTACGCACTGACAAAAAAACTGACTAATTATTGTAATATTACTAAAAACATAACAAGAAATGTTTACAGGATGTTGCAACTTAAATAAACAAAAAATGCTAAAAATGTTACCAAAATCATTATTATTAAAAAAAAAACATGACTTTATACGCAAACTTGCACTTTAAATATATTCAAAAAAAGTATTAGTTTGCCGTTTGGGGGCGGAGCTTGTTTTTTCCACACTTAATGACATGAGATAAGGCTTTTTTAAGGTAAATAGTAAATTTGTAAACGGAGTCTCTGTTTCTCTGTTTAACCTTAATTTGGTTTGTCTCTGAAAACAAACGGAACTAAAACTATTAACATTAAAAAATATATATATATATTATGGTATCACAATAAACTGACAAATTTTGGTAATATTACCAAAACATTACAAGAAATGTTTGCAGAATTTTGCAGTGATACAAAAACATGCTAATAATGTTACTTTCCACACAAACCTGAGCTTTTAATATAAAATGTTTTACACAAAATTCTGAGTTTCAAGACAGACGACATGGGGCGGAGCTTGTTTTTTCACGCTTAATGACATGAGATAAACGATTATTTAAGGTCATTATTAAATTCACACTCAACCTACGTTTGGTTAGTCTCGGAAAAAACGACACATACTATGTAATATTACAAAGAAAAACTGCTGTTCCAAAAAAAAGCTGTAGCATTAAAACATTTATACCCAGTTACAAAGTTTAGTGTGCTAATGTAAATTCTTCCACACTTAATGACCCTTCACTTATTATAAATATTAAATTTGTCCGCACTTGACCTAAATTTAAACTTTAACTAGAAAAAGTTAACCTGGAGCATAAAAAAAAGTGCTAAAAATTGTTGTAATATTACAAAAAACACAATTAATGTTACAAAAAATGTCGCAACGATACCAAAACGTTCTAAAATATTAACGAAAATATTATTTTCGTTAAAAAAAAAAACACTACGTTACACGCAAACCTGAGCTTTAAATATAAAAAAATTATTGTATGTGTTCTTGTACTTGTTGCTGAGTGAGGACCAAAAAATTGTATAAACACCTACCGCATGAGGACATTTTGACAAAGTGAGGACATTTTGACAAAGTGAGGACATTTTGTCTGGTCCTCACTTCTTTAAAGGGCTTTTTCAGGGTTAAGGTTAGGGTAAGGGGCTAGAGAAGAGGGTCCTCACTATGATAGAAGCACAAACGTGTGTGTGTGTGTACCTGGTCATAGAAGATAACCATAACAAACACACCGAACAGCACCGACTCCACCAGCAGGATGATGTAATGAGCCCTGAGGACAAAAACACAAACAATAATAATTAACAATTTGATGCAGACGGGACACGAGGACACAAGGACGCATGGACACGAGGACGCATGGACACGTGGACACAAGGACGCATGGACACGAGGACACAAGGACGCATGGACACGAGGACGCATGGACACGTGGACACAAGGACGCATGGACACGTGGACACAAGGACATATGGACATGTGGACACATGGACACGAGGACACATGGACACGTGGACACGTGGACACATGGACACGTGGACACAAGGACGCATGGACACAAGGACGCATGGACACGTGGACACGTGGACACAAGGACGCATGGACACGAGGACACAAGGACACGTGGACACAAGGACGCATGGACACGAGGACACGGCATCGACACACACTCACTCACACGATCAGGTGTTTACTTGGCGTCTCGTCTCCGTCCTTCTCGGCGTCGCCTTCTCTCTCGTTCCTGATCCTCCAAACCCAGGCCGACACCACCAACACCATCGAGTACAGACTGGCCATACCTGCACACACAAGGTCACGAGGTCACAAGGTCACGAGGTCATCTCCCACTCACTGTCAATAAAGATGGCCAAACGTCCTCCAAATGTGCAGAAACTAAACCTAAATTCTTTTAATTTGTGTCGCCATCTTGTTGTGGTGACGCCATTTTGTGACCAGGACATGAATCACCTAAAGTGAAAGAAAGCATCTTTGGAAATGTGAATTTGTCCACTTATTGGACACGTTTTAGTCGTTCTAATGTCACCTGTGCCATCAGGGATGGGCGGGGCTTATGACAGCCCGCCACCAGGGGGCAGACATGATGTTTATTTGCATCACTTTGGGGGAGAAAAGTTTACATCCACCTTGTTTTTGACGGGAAAATCATCTTGAACTCTCTCTTTCTGCCGACAATTCAATGATTTACATTAACAAATGCGAAAAATAACTGAAACAATTAATAAATATTAAAAAGGTTGTTATTCAAACATGTGAAAATGTTCACAGTATGGATTTATAGTCAGAAACATTTAGTAATTTCCTTGTTTAACTTTGTTTTTTTTTGAGGTGAGAGGGTGTAATTTGCCATCAATACTCGGATTAATGACCAGGTTAAAAGGTTTATAACAATAATATAAGACAACACTGTGAGTACAATGAGTCCACTCACCAGTGTAAAAGAGAAACTGGATAAAATACTTCTGGTTTAACTCCCCGACACAGTTATTGATCCTAAAAACAACAATAACAAAAGATAAATATGAAGCAGAATAATGAAATATTAAAGAGTGATTTGATGACTTTTTCTCACCACGGACAGTGATGGTCCATGCGGCGTATGCATCTCTGACAGACGCGACAGTGATGCGCTCTGGGAGGTCTGTAGGTTTCACAGCGACTGCACACCGTCCAGCCCTCGCAGCCCTAAAAACATCATCATCATCATCATCATCATCTAAATCTGACAGCTGATTATTTTCTTCATCTTTAACAATTAAGACATTTTCCTATGAGCTTCTTTTTTAATTTTACAATGAACTTCTTTCCTTTTCCGACAGGGAAGTGAAGTTTGTAAACCACTCACTCTCCCACACCAAAGTCCATAGAGAAAATCAGTGATTTTAGCTCACAGGGACACAGGAGCTGCTGGTCTACTGCTGCCTCGTGTGGTCACTTTGTGTCACTGAGGTCAATCTGAACAAAGGATTTCAAATGCCTAATTTTACAAAATAAGACATTTTAAGTTACTGATGGAGGCAGCAGTGGATCAACAACTCCTGTGTGCTGTGATGTAAAATCACTGATTTTCTCTATGGACTTTGGTGTGGGAGAGTGAGTGGTTTACAAACTTCACCTTCCTGTTGGAAAAGTCTGTCTAACAGTGAGATAAAGGCATGAAAATATTCTTAAGATATCGTAGAATTAAACTGATGTAGATTTCATTAGTGGAGTCTTTAATTAAGTGGATAAACTAATCATTGTCTTCAATACAAAACTCCATAGAGAAAATCAGTGATTTTAGCTCACAGGGACACAGGAGCTG